>JAGXCT010031170.1:0-14065 GCA_022495035.1 Philopotamus ludificatus
CTGGAGGACACCTCCGTCTCAACCATGATGTCATGACTGTGACGGACGTTCTCCGAGAGATAGATAGAGATATTTCTATGATAGTCAGTCATCAGAACTGTTTTAAAAACTGGCTATAGCATTCGCTAATTAATCAAGCTAAACTCAATCATCAAAATTAGGTATTTGTCTACTTAACACTTAAAAGCTTAATTATAATCTATTCTGAGTCTGATCACCATAGGTCGGAAGCTGTTTTATAGGCTTTTTGTAGCGTAATCTTTATATGTCTTACATAAAAACGCTCTATTTTACAAAATTTATGGACAGTATACTATGTTGGATTTGAAGATTCATTTTTTAAGGTAATATATCATATAGACGAGCATAAATTGTCGTATAGAAAAAGAAACATTTGTTGATAATAATATATATATTTTTTTTTATTAAAAACATATCAATAATCTTATAATCCTTGCGTAATACTTGGTATGACGAATCAATAATAAGATTTTTTATGAATCCAATAAAATGGATTTCTAGCAACTAGTTATTTTATTATAAAAATAGCGAAATAATATTTTCTCAGAAAACGAAGGCTCTTTGTGGATATGGCTCAAAGTCTAGCAGCGAGAATGTAATTGGTAAGGATGCCATATGTTCTTTGTCCTTCTGTATCGAGTAAAAACATGGACGTTTACATAAAAGATCATATTATATTCAAGAATCCTTTGATAAATAAAAAAAAATACATATTTTTCATATCAGTTAGGTAGTCAATAAATCTTGAGATAAAAAAATTCTTTAAGCTAGAAAAATAATTAAGGGACGAAAACTCGCCTTCTTTAAACATATGATGCGATTTCGCGATTCAGAACAGGATTTATGACTACATCTACATCTAATAGAATTTCTTCAAACATCTCTGGTTAAATGACTTGGGGTTATACCTAGTAGTATCCGAATGAGTATGTTTCTCGGTGCTTGTTTTACTACTTGTTATAACTAATTTGTTTTAAGATAAAGAATATATTTTGTCGTATCATCCCCGTAGATTTTTTGGATTGCATGATTCTAGATTTGGTTTTCGTATTTTTTTTTTAAACGTTTCGTAAATTCGTCAACGGCAACTCGTGGCTTCAAAGCCAGAAATGCCCGTTGGATATACGACAAATAAAGTTGTGAAAAATCGATTCGAGAAGGTGAAAACGGGTCGCCCCGGGGGCCCCCCATTGTGGCTGGCTGCGGCCCTGCGGTCAGTCTCCCCGCCCACAGCGGCCTTCCCCCAGAATTGATTAATCACCAGGTGGTGACTCTATCGCATACCGGAGGAGGACTTCCCTCCAGGACACCTATCCTCCATTAATAATGGCCATTTTTAAAAAAGCAAATTTACACCAGCTCGGCATGCAGTCGACGGAGTTGTTTACCGGACCAACTTTAAACGTATAGAGATTAATCACAGCGGGGTGTGTAAGTATGCAATATAGAAATTCCAAGCCATAAACATTTATTCTTAAATAATTCAACGAATTCATACAGAAATTGTACCAAGTTTTTGTCCACATCTCATCGCCGCTCGCGACGTGAGCGCTAATAAATTTTGCGGAAGATTAAAATTTACATTCAGAGCAGAGTTTCATATATAATAGTTTCGCATAGTATTAATGTAGATTAATATGTTTTAATTGTGTAATTGTACTATAACTATTTGGTTTATTTATTTTTTCTCTAAAATACAACAAAGCCGCTATCTCCGAGTTTCACGGTTGTATCAAAAGAGCGCTTAACCGATTTCGCAAATTTAAATGGCTATAATAAAATAGCCGTCCTAAGAATTCGAACAATGGCGGCAATCCCCGCCGAATGATAGAGGCGATAGATAGGTTGGGTATCGGTCCTGGC
Organism: Philopotamus ludificatus; assembly: GCA_022495035.1. Taxonomy (NCBI): domain Eukaryota; kingdom Metazoa; phylum Arthropoda; class Insecta; order Trichoptera; family Philopotamidae; genus Philopotamus; species Philopotamus ludificatus. The sequence goes on from JAGXCT010031170.1 coordinate 1,885, forward strand.
CGAGGTCCGTCCTACCACCCCAACCCTACCCAGTAGGACATTAATCGTGACCGCCATAAAGGCGACTCGCCTCAAAGGGGCCACGCAGTTTTGTCTCCGCCTCGCCACATCCGGAGGCTTTTCCTCTCCGCCTCACTAAAAGGTTCATTGTCGTCATTAAATTAGCGTGCCCGTTTAGAAACTACTTCAATCGGACCGGTATTAATTTTATTCGCTTAACCCCCGTGTCGGAAGCGATCGATCTGGTCGTGTGTGGGGTCTGGAGATTTACTGGCTACGCATCTCTAGAAAATCAATGAACTATCTGGAAGAGTACCGGAATACGGATATCTTGATATTAAGACCGGATCCCTTAATATTTGTATAAAGAAAAGTACTCGATATAAAAAAAAATATTCAGTGTCGTTAGAATTTGATTCTCATAAAAATCAAGAATTATTAAAGACTTACGAAGAAAAGATAATTCGTGATAAATCCGCTTTCTTCATTTTTTTTAATATTCGAGCACTTGCAGGAACAGAAAAAAAAATCAAAAAATAATATCTTTTATCATCCTACAATAAATATCTCCGAAGGATTGTTTAATGTATTGCCCCCATTTTATACCAATGATTAGAGTGACAACAATATGAATTCTAGTACATCTTATTCTAAAAGGTTTCAACAATTTCGACTTACGTCTAGGGTGATGGAACGAGCCCCTTGTTGTAAGGCGATAAATATAGACTATTAGTATAATTTGTTTCTGAAAATTGGATAAACATATAAACAGTGCTTAGCTTTAAAAACGTCACAATCATTTGTAGTTGAAAATAAAACACCCTTCCACTTATTTTAAATATCAACCTATATCCATAAAACTACCTAGAGACACAATTTTGACAACTGGCTGTTATGTAAAATCTCAAATACCACTTTTGGACTAACATATCGGCATAGCTCTTTCTAGGTTGAGTCGATTATCTCAGAAGATACTCCATTTTTATTTACTATATACTAAAATTGTTGACAAATTTAAAATGTTTATTATGAACTTTCTTTCAGCATATTGTCTTTTCGCCACTTCTTGTTGAAATTGACTTGGAAAAGAGCTTGTCCAATCAGTCTTTCAAAAGATAACGAAGTCTAGAAAATTTAATTATGGTTCACGTGTCCGACACGTGAAGTAACCTAGGTGGAAAACTGCAAAAATAAATAGATGTTCTAAATTTTTTTTAAATATTGAAAAGTATAATATTTCTTGTCAAGACAAATAATTGACGTAATTAAAAATAGACGTATAAAAATATTTAACAATGCTCCAGTTAAAATTAGAATATTAGCCCTTTCAATTTGTGTCAGCCCAAGTTTTAGAGAAATTCAAATAAACTTTTACTCGCTACATACAACGTTTCAAAAATATAACCAACAATACCATTTATTCCCCACATATTTCAAATTTATGACGCTATTTCGATATTAAAATTTGAAAGTTTTATGTAGTACACATAAATATGAAACAAAATTGCCTTCACCTTAAAAATATGATGCATAGTTAACATTCTTGCGAATGTCGAAAATATTTCAAACGAAAAATTGTAAATATGCGACCGCGTTATTTGAGGGTTGCGAAAATATGTTTCTCCCCCGCAGAGAGACAGTAAAAAATATGTGAAATACCATTTTTTTTCAGAATATATGACTTGATTTTAATGGACAAATAAGAACGACTGAATTTTATGAAATAATGAAATGCAGTGGAAATAGGTTGGCAGTTGGCAGGAGTGTATCATGGTCGGTGCAAGTGAAAGGCTGGTGTTGGAGAAGTGGCCTGGAGCTGGCAAGCTACCAACACACTTCCAGAGGGGAAGGCATATATCAACCGAAACGTTTCTACACATACTCCAATCTTCCCCATACCCCCCGTCATATTTCAGCGGACAATATTACACATGTACATTTTTCTAGCGCCATGTACTGAAAATTTATATAAGACGATACGGTCGTATAAAACAAAATTGTCATTATTGAACTATTCCGCTCGATAAATAAGTAAATAATAATTCGAGATAAATTTTTATTTTAGATCATTAGTCGCACTTGAACGCGTCTAACGTTGCCGATGCAAGAAATATTTTTGTTTAAATACCAGCCCGACAAAAATTTTCGAATAAGGGACGAACAACTTTTACAGGGATGATTATAGACCCCCAGGCGGGAAAACTTTCCTCCAATTTAACGAAAATTTCTTTGAAAAAGTTTTCCCCCCTGAAAAGGATTCAAATATCAAAGTTGCAAAACTTCCGACGAAATATAATTAGGTACTGACAAGAACATTCGATTTAGTCATATTCAAATGTATCGGTAAAATTTTAGGCCCTGCTTCGAGGGAAACAGTGCTATTATTATCTCTGACAATTTGATAAGATCGTTATGCTATTTCACAGCACTGTTGAAATAATATCTGAATCGGATTCAAATGGATATTTCAGAAGTTTTCACACGTATACGATTATTGATGTTGGCTTTTCAATTTTCCAGCGTGCAAGAAAACCCGACATTGCTCTTAGTAGCGCCGCGGCACTAAAAGCAGACTATGGGGCATCGATCAATCTTATTATGCTTACAACCCTGGAATGTTACACCACCTGCTTTGGACAGTCCATCATTCAAAATTTGCAATATCCTCAGCTTTGCCAATGTCGCTATTCATCATCAGTCCATAATAAAAATAAAAAGATAAACATCTTGAATTTTTAACGGGGTTTCGTTGCTTTTGCCAGTGAATTAAATTATTTCTGGCATTGCATAACGATATTATACAAGGGTAGCAATTAGTGCATTGCGCCATATAGCACTCGGCAGAGTTTCAATTCCAATTCAACACGTAAAGTTATGCAAAATAGATACTTTAAACTATGCTAATTACTTTCGTAATCCGACAATCCTTCACGGTAATGTCTTGTAGAATTTATACCTTAGGTATGCGTTTGACTATTACATTTAAATTCATAATATATTAAAGCAATATAATTTATTCATTATAATGAAAGGAATTAAATGTCAAAAGAAAGATTTTTAAAAGAATCCGCACCGAAGAGAATCCTGAAATCAAGATTTTAAGCATATTCTTTCCTTCGTAAAAGTTTCCCATTAACCGTCACTACGGCTCGAAAGCAACCGAGTTGTCCGAAGGGAATATTTCGGAGACTTATTTTTAAGTCAAGATATTGATAAATTCTTTATCAATATCTTCTATTCCATCTTTCTAGTTATTTATGATATCCTTCATAATTTGGTCGATATTTTTGATTTTTAACGAATCAACAAGACGCGTAAATGAAAATGTTGTTGTTTTTATTTTTTTTACAATTATAGTCAATAAAGGATAATGCTTATTTATCATATTTATTCTTTAGACTTAGACAGGATATGTAAAATTTATAATAAAATAATATTTATATTTTATTTATCAATCTAAAATCTTGCGAATAACATGTCAGACAGTATTTTCCACTTTTATCAGAAATTGAACATACACAGCTCAATAAAAACTATTTTTTTAAATTTATTTTACATTTTTTTATCATAAAATCATGTCAATTTTTCAGCTAATAGTATTCTATAAAATAGGGTCATCTTAATTTATTTACATAAATCAGGATGACCCTCAAAGTTTGATAATGACCTGCCGAAGATACTGGTAGATAGATTGTAGAATTATCACAGATGTTCTTAATGATAGAAAACGTTAGAGCACACAAATAGGATTAATATACTTAAGCATAAGGGTATTAAATGAGAATAAGTTGTTATGCATAACAAGGCACAAATCGAAAATTGCTTGTGAAAAATACTTATAAATGATTATGATGGTTCTTAAAAACCCTACATATTTACTAGATCTTGTTTTATTAAACTATTATATTTTAAAGTTCATCAAATACTCTTTAGGGGAAAAAACGTATTAGAAAAACGTTTAAAATCTTTTACATATAAATTTTAACTCTGAACCAGTAAGTTTATCTAGTAAGAAAATTGTAAAATATTCAAAAGTGTGAAAAGGAGTCATAAATAATAATATAAAGTTAACCGCGATTGAACTAGAACAGTACTCGGATAGGTTAATATTCGAAGAGAATATTTGCCCCCTCATCTTTAAAATGTTTATCGAAGCTTTATATGGGTAAGTGGTAGCGATTTGGAACTATTCGGTAATGCTAGACATCAATCGTCAAATAGTTAAAAAAAATATACAACCAAACTCAGTTCTGAATCATGGTTATTAACATATTATCTTTAAAAGGTATTTCTGTATTTATTTAAATTTCTTTGTCTGTGCAATAAAATTACAAAATCTCTCGATTCACGCAAGATTTGCCTAAAATATTTTCTTGCGAAAATATTTATTCGATGTGCAAATTCGGCTCCCGCTGGCTCATGCCACGTGATATTTACATAGCCGACGCGCCCCACGCTCAAAATCAGATTCTTTGTAATAATAACATAACAATATTGAATATGCGTATGTGCTTTTGGTTTAGCTTATACAACAAAGCGAACAGGTTCGTCTCTAGTATCGGAAGCTTAGCATATATTAAGCAAACAGGATCACCGTGCGAACCTACACGTGGCGCTCAGGGGCGCTCAAACAATGGTGCGCGCGACCCCACCTGACTCGACCGAAAACAACCCACTTAGACCAAATCTTCTTTGTTTCCCCAAAGTGACTAGCAGGTACATGCCGGAGAGCGATCGATCCGACAACGCGTGCCCACTTAAACGTCCTATTTCTATATATATGTATTTTTTTCTAATTAAATTTAATCATATGGAGCGGTTATAAATCGATTTGTCAGTGGCCATCAAGCTGATTGATTAATCTGTTTGATTTGGGCCATAATTAACACGGCTAATGCAAACACGGACACCCACGTGCCACTAGCATACATGTACGTACTTGGGGTTGAGGTCTCCACGTCTATGCCGCAACAGTGTGGGGCAAAGTACCCCCCGAAATCCTCTCTGTGTAATTTTGTTCTTCGAGCGGAAGCCTTCGCCTAATCCCTGATTAGACGAGTACGGAGACATTCGATTGGCGGGGATATTAAAAATGTATCCAAATTTAGACACAATTGAAATTTTAATTGAATAGAACTCTGATATTTTTAATAGGACTCGTGTTTACTACCTCACGGTTAGTTTATTTGAAAGCAGGGGAGAGTATATTGATGGAAAAGTTAGATGGATGGATAACTCCCATAAGCGGTTTACGGACGCCATGGTGTAGTTGGCGCCGCTGAAGGATTACTGTTTTGATGGAGAAGAGAGGAAAAACAAAAGCTTACCGGCTTCCATTACCGCCTTTTTTAAACTATTTTCTAGTGTTTTCATCTTAACGGTATGCAATAAAAAAACTGTATATTAATTTTAAGTTATAATTAGTTATACAGAAATATTTTAAACGCGCATCTTCATTCACAGCAATTAAGTCCCGCGATTAATCCATAGGATTTTCCGAAAGGACGCCGATCAATTGGAAATCAAGCAGAGAAGCGCTGACTCGGCGTCTGGGTGTGAGTTTTTTTTCAGCAGGGATTGCCACTCGTCCAGGGCGTCTGATTGAGCCGCGACGCCGTAAGCCCCCCGACTCTAATTACCAATTTTAGGTTAGGGCTCTATTAGCCACGGCTTTGTCTCTTATTTTCAGAGTGTGTTGTCAGCCCGAATCTGCACGAGCTGAACGCCACAATTCGTCTTGATTAAAACGCCCGTCAAATTTAATACCATAACCGGATATGGTGAATTTAATCAAAGGATATCCATTGTCACCGGCGCTCGTTAATCACAGGACAAGTGCTGCAGGGTTTTCGAGGGTACTTGGGCCATCATCGTTATTATAGAAAATAATATATTTTATTTACTAATCAGATGATGTGGTAGTGATGCGATATTACTTCAAAACTCCATGGAATCAATACATTGTAGTTAAAAAAATAATTATCACGATAGTCTCACAATCAAATACAATATTGATTAAGGCATTCTCTTCCACACAATGTTGTTATTACTAATTATTTTTATAATCATTATAATGTCAAGAAAAAAGCGTTAAAACACTATCATGAATTCAAGGTACGCACCAAAATTTATGCTTGAGTAAACCGAAAAGTTTTTGCATTTGAATTTTACATACTTTACGGCATCAGGTTGATACTATCTTTGTAAAGAAGCTGGATTAGAAGTGGCTAGAATTTTTAAAGTGTATTACTCTTAGGTTGAATTTTACAAACTCGAAAGGGTAAATGAATCACTTTCTGCAATATTTTCTAAACTCTTTGTCCAAGTAAAACGAATATAGACATATTTCTCAGATAATCTTGTCGAATTCATTCCTTTTATTAGTTTGTTTTACAATTCTGATAATTTACAAAAATGTCATAATTCTACTGTTCAAAAATCTATATTTATCCAGAGGTAAAGTTAGAAAAAAAGTGTAAATCCAACTTAGACCCCATACACTAGCTGTCGATGGGGTCTATTGGGGACACCAAGGTTAGAATTTTTCTAAAATAACTCTTTCAATATTAATCATAGATGCCATATTTTTTTGCGTTTATCTAAAAAAGTTTAATGAATAAATAATATAAATAATCATTGACCTTTATTGTCTGCAATTGCAATAACAAAAATAAAACAACAATAGTCGCTTCTGTTGCCACGGGCGCGATGCTTTTTCTCACTCGCATTTGGTAGAATGTGCCGAGTGAAATGCATTAGTGACACGTGGCTCGATAACGCCTCATTTGGCGGCATGTGCTCAGTCTGCGGCGAGACATCGTCGAATGCACGTGTCATTTACTTATATTAATTAGTTTATAATCGAAAATATCGACCAAATTATGAATCATATCATAGATCGCTGTTATTATTCTTAAAATAATCCACTTTTTTAATATTGGTAAAGAATTCATCAATATCTTAAACTTTGAATGCTTGGGATATTTAATAGACTTTGGATGACTCTGTTGTTTTCGAGCTGTTGTAACGAATATATTAATACCATACTTTTGAACATTTTAAATGCACTAGATTTATTTATCTAAACAAACTCTTCAAATGTTTTTAATAACAAAAATCTATCTTTTTAAATATATTTAAAGTATAACATCCGATTAAAATTTCGATTAAAAGGAAAAGAGGTGTAACAAAGTAAGTAAATATTTGTTGATAACCCTTCTGAGGATCCTAGTCAATCAGAGATTACTACGTGTCATTAAATATTAGTAAATAAGTTTTATTTTAAAATGGATATTGTATTTTGTAATGATTGAAAATATTTATATTTAAAATTGTAAAATTTTATTCTTGGCATTAAGTATGATCAAGAGTAAATAATTAATTTAATATATATTAAATGATATACAAATTAAAAAAAAAAATTGTTGATGTCAATAAATTTTAAACACACTAATACGAAATACTCGTATACTATTTACAATTCTATTTACTAATAATTTAAATAATATATTTTAAAGTGAATTGCCGTTTAAATTTTAATCACTATGCATTATTCTAATTATATATCCAATACAAAGGTAATTGTCTATTTATTTCCATTGGTAATGGTTTATTCATCAATTATACGAACCGTAGTCCCATGCAAAACGTAAACACGCACATCAATTAGCCAGTCATGTTACTGTCTAGCGTCGGATTGATATTGGTACCATGTTGTCGCTTTTTTCCATATATCACTACCGCTAATACAAAGGGTACATTTAGATAGGGATAGATATGCGAGAGAGAGAGCATTCGAGCGGCACACGTGATATTAAAATTAATTTCAAATCGACTCCTCGCAAAGAGAAGAGGTGTTAGGAGATGAAAAAAATGATCCTGCTCGAAATTGAATTTGGTGCGTAATGCCTTTAGAAGGCAAAAAAGGGAGAGAGTAGGATATAGTGAGAAAAGAAAGGTTCCCTTTGAAGCCGGGGCCAGTCATATTGAATGGCAAAATATCACAAGGGTTGTCGCATAAACCTTCCTTACTTCGGCACCTTTCAAATCCATTTCGCACCTAATGGTAAAGTTATAATCCGCTCCTAGGATTTGCGACGGGGTATACCCCTAGGCGAGCATATATCTCTGAGACTACCCCCCGACGCCACCCCAGCGCTCTTACCCCGACTCCTCGCAAATATTCCGCCGATATTCAATTCGGCGCTATTCAAATCTATAAGTCACAATAATGCAATGGCTTTGCGGCTATATCGCCCTCTTCTCTTCCGGTAACAAAGGGGGCGATCGTGCGACCCCAGAAAAAAATGACGCTTAACCACACATTCGGATGTAAACATAAGAAATGTGTCGATTTTTACGCGTGGGCGATTGTCAACCTTTTTATTTTGAATGATTGTGTCGATTTATTCCCATGATTTGAGAATAAACACTCAAATTCGAAGAAACACTCAAGATGCCATAAATAATATACAAACGAAACCAAAAAGTGGAGTAGTATAAATAAATCAATATCACAAAATTGTCTCTTTATAATATCGTTTTTAGCAATTTTTATGATGTTTAAAGCGTCTGTTTTCCATAAAAAATACATAAAAAGACTCAACCTTCTATTATATAAATAAGAGACACACTTGTGCACATTTAAATTAATTGTTGTAGTATATTTTTAATAAAATGATAAAGCATCTAAACTATTCACTAGGTAAAAATGATTCAATTGCATATTAGTGTGTTCGATTATAATAATATTATATTTAAAATAACAATAATTATATAAGTTAGTATTAAGTGATCAAGTGATTGGCGCATAGACTAACTACGTTGTGGCAAATATAAAAATCTAATGATTCGATGAAGAAGTAAAGCTATACCAGCTTTAAAAATCTGTAAACTGCGCAGTTAAAATCCAAAAATAATATTTTTCATAAACAAAATACCTAAACAATATATAGCAGATTAGTGTGTATTTACAAAATTATGATAAATTATATTATTATAATGATATTTATACTATATTTTACATGCATTTAATATTAGTAATACCGAATAATAATCATTGTATATTTAACGGATCCGTCACGGCGGCTCTAAAATAACTGAGTCGTCCGAGAAGGTCTAACAGAGACCCCGAACATTTCAAGCCAAGAATTATTCAAAGAAATTAATTATTCAATTGAATTATTCTAAGAATAAAAATAGTTATTCATGATATGCTTTATAATTTGGTCAATATTTTTGATGTTTTAACTTATCATTAACTGGCAATGTCCAGTCGCAGACTGAGTGCATGCCGTCGAGGTCTTGTGGCACGTGTTACTAGCACGATTCATTATACATCGTACCGGATGCGAGTGGGAAAAATTTCACGAGCGTTGCAACAAAAGCAACTATGTTCCTTATACTATTATTCCTTAGATGTGAGAAAAATTGGGACATATAAGATTTATATTAAGGAGTTATTCTAGAAAGTCCTCAATAGGCTCCACTGGCAGGAATAGGTTAATAAACCTACAGAAACAATATTATATTATATACATAATATTAAAAAATGTTCTAAATTTTAATATTTATATCTATACTTTGAAATAGTTTTAATCTACAATATTCTACGACAATTCCTCAATGTTTTGCCGAAAATCTTATTCCATCTCACAACTTTAGAAGGTTATTGACAATTTTTATTAGGTGTTATTTATATTTTTGACTGACATACAGAAAGAAAGAAAGAGTGAGAAATGCCTCATCAGTTTTGATAGGGTTTAAGACTAAATAAGTTTTTTTTATATAATTTCTAATGTATTCTTCAAAACCTTGGACGTTTTATCTTAAATAATAAAACATTTTTTATAATACAAAAAATAAATCAAATAAAATAGTTTATTAAATAAATTAATGCTTTCTTTAGAGTATATGCCTCAAATGCGACATGTTAAAATAATAATAAAAATTTAGATCTAAGCACTTACAGTAATGTTTTTTTTTAATATCGAATTAGAAAAATATTGAGAATCAATGCAAAAATGCATGCAAATCGAAATGATATTCATCTTGTATTATATTAATATATTATTGTGCATGGGAATATCAACACATGTTTCATATTAATATATACATATCATGCTATACTATAATAAAATTCAATATTATTATAATAAATATTAATATATTCTCAATACAGATATCACATTCAGTATATATCCTCCCACAGTAGCATCCCTCTGAATACCAATTAACGATATTATCGCGAAACTTTCGCAATTAAATTAGGTCGTACTTTCGAGATTCAAACTGCGGAATGATGCAGACCGAAAATATTATCGAAACGGAGCCAACACACGACTTTCGTTTTGTTTAGCGATATTAATAAAATTCATTATCTCGGGGCCACGTGCAGTCTCGCTCGCCCTTAGTGTGTACAGCCATTAAATACACACAGGGATGTAGGGTCAGGCCCTACCCTTATTACAGCCCAATAAAAACCCTTTCCTAGATTTTATTTTTACATTGGAAATGTCCTACGTGCGAATCGCGCCATAAAACATACCGAAGGCACGGCAATAAAATAATTTGACCTTTCATTACTGTGGTACGTGGCGTCGTACACGGGTATGTACGTGTCGTAAATTTTACGTTTACTCATCAAATCAGCGAGTTTACGGATCTAATACATTAATTTATAATAAGGCCGACTTGATCACACATATGTACCATGATATATCATAGAAAATATATAACGGTTTAGATGAAACATATTTTTTCAAATATATTTAATGTATAATTATTTATTTAATTAATGCAAAATAAAACAAGTGACCTGAATTTTATAAAATTGAAGTACATTTCAATGTATTTTTCGTGTGTCATGGGATATGGCAAAAAACGCAAATTAAATTGATTAATATTTTTTGGCCACGCCTATTTATTCAAATGATCCATAGACACACGGTATGGCGGCGAATTTTTTTTTATATCTGTCCCCGCAAAAAAAATAACGTTGTCATATAATTTTCAAGAATCAGTAGAGCAATTTATCATTATTTGACTGCCATTATCTGGTCATGGGAAAAACTTTTGGAACGTCTTCCTTTTGCCAGATAGTTATCGTCGCCGCGAAGCTACGCCCGACGTCAGAAAAGAAATAACATTTTAACTATCGTAGATTTTATTTAACAAGAACGAAATTTATTTTCCGAATTTTCTTTATTCACATTTTATTTTTCCACGGCGAACGTCGCGCACTCGTCCCCGGCCGAAACGTCACAAACCGAAAATGTCAAATGATTAATTGCCTCATTGTATGGTTTCGAGTGGCGCTTAGCGACTAATGAAATATTTTACACAATACAAATACTTCGACTTGAGGGAAACGGAGGGGCTAGGGACACCATACGGAGGTAATATTGAGCTATGCTTATAATTATTTGAAGTCCCGAATGCCTGTGAGATGCTTCGCCTGGATTCCGAAGCGACGGAATTCTCTAAATCCATACCATTAACAGCGCTTTCCCCGATATGTTCAACGGCTGTACTAGCTTGCATGTTTAATATTATGAATATTTAGATGAGACGCTGAAATTAGCTTCGAAACTAATATCAACAATTTCAGAAAATATACACATTGTTGCCAAATAAATTAATGTTCATAATATATTAATATCATGTGTAATATATTATGAACATTAATTTATTACACATGATATTAATATCACTCTCTGTTAACAATCTTTATTAAGAAATAACATATTAAAATATGACATATGAATTAAAAATAATAAATATCTCAGAATGTTTTCTTTAGTCTAGGAATTCCTTTACCCTAATTAGATCCAATAAAATTTCTAATCTAACCTAATTTAACTAGGTCAATACGATAATTTACTACTATAAATATTTAAACTACAAAATACATTCGATAATGGACAAAGAAAATCATTGTCTTCATTATTCAAGTTTCTTAATCCAACAACTATTTATTTTTTTACTAAACGAAACTGTCGAAACAATATTTTTTTATGTTTATTTATGTCACACCCGTAGTAACCTTATTCATTTGCATAGATTAACCCAGAGGTTTCTAATCTTTTTCGGGTTACGGTTACCTTAAATACATCATATTTTTACGCAGCTCCCTTAATACATCAGATTTTTTCAAAATTGTTGACCTTCTTGAGAAAAGCGA
>JAGXCT010031172.1:0-13963 GCA_022495035.1 Philopotamus ludificatus
TTAATAAAGAAGAGGCTTGGGGTCATGAATTTTATACCAGCCTCTCAAAATTAATCGATTTAAATGATATATCACATCCCCTATTAGTAGAGTCTCCTCTAGAAATTCCTCTCACTTCTGATCCTAGAAGCTACATGATCACCTTAGAAATCATGTTTAAACCGCAATCACTTTATTTAGGTAAAAAGTTTGACGGCTTTATTTTTAATGCAAAAGGAGATCTCCTCACAAAATCAATGTTGAACGGAATAGGCTCGATGGCAATAGAAGATTGGAGCGGTGGAATTAATAGTTATCTCACAGACTGTTATCATTCTACATGTATCTATATGGCACGATTCCGAGATAAAAATAGCTTAGATATGAATGAATATTTTATCATCTACTACTTATTGATAAGTCCTAGAGTATAAATCTTTTTAGAAGAATAATTGATATTCCATCTTTATAGTAAAATATATGTATTATCATGTGGGGAGAAAATTCTAGATTCTAAATTTCACCCCCATTAAAATCTATCTATAGACTATAAATTAAAAGGGATCTTTCGAGAAAATTTAACCTCTTTTCACTAGTACATGTAAGAGTAAGAATATCTTTTCAGAATAAAAATAAAAAAATTGACTTTATTTCTTAAATATATTAGATTCTATTTCAAATAAAACAAATCATAGAAGTCGGAATGTTTTGTACCGTATGCAAAGTATTTAAGGCTACTTAGGAGGGTTATCATGTCTAAGATTGGTCCTAAGCGATTGATGGTCATATCAATCAGTTTTTAGAGTTAAAGATAAACTAGACCCACCTTTGTGTTGAATCTAAGTTAACAGCTTAGCTTCTTAGAAGCTAAATGCTTAATCTCTAACCTATGTCTCTTTTCCTTTTAAAGGTATTCTAATTGTAATTTTGCAACAACAAGAGTGAACAGTGCTTACTAGTCATAGCAAGTGAGACTCTCGTTTCAATCATATTGAAGAATATTCAATCTATATGATGAGTAATGCAATTATTACAAATTTATAATTTAGATGTGGGAAGCCGCGTCTTAGATTGTAGTAACTACTGGGTATTTACTGCCAAGTAGACTTAAATCGCTCAACAATAGTGGATATAATAGTATCTCTCTATTAGTTGGGGAAAAATGAGTGTCATACTCAAAATTTAAAATTGTAGTGAAGAGGTATTAAAATGAATCAAGAATTTAGACTCGGAGCGGAATTCGCTCAAGAAATGGACGCACAAGATCCTTTAAGGCACATTAGAAGCCGTTTTTATACTAGGCCAAATGAAATTTATATGGTTGGAAATTCTCTAGGAATGGCTTCTAGAGGTGGCGTTGAGGCCGCTAGGGCTTTTCTAGATGTTTGGATTGAAAGAGGCATCGAGGTTTGGACTGTTGATGAAGGAAGATACTACTTTTTTTACTACCTCTTAGGGGAATTGACAGCACCTTTGCTTAACGCTCGCCCACATGAAGTAACAGTCATGACTAATACAACCATGAATGTACACCATGCAATGGCTATCCTCTACCAACCTACCGCAGAACGCTTTAGAGTACTAGTAGATGATCAAAACTTTCCGACAGGCCGCTTTGCTGTTGAGTCTTGGATTAGGATTTATGGTCACACTATAGAGGATGCCCTCATCGTTGTTCCGTCTCCAGATGGAGATGCCGTAGATGAGGAGGCTTTAATTGCTGCTATGACCGATGATGTAGCAATAGCTTTCCTTCCTGGGTCTCTTTATAGAACTGCACAAATTTTAGATATGCAAAGACTCACAGATATAGCTCATTCTAGAGGAATCCTCATAGGATGGGATCTTAGCCATGCTATTGGATCTGTTCCTATGGACTTTGCAGCCATTCAACCAGATTTCGCTGTTTGGTCTAACAGCAAATATCTCGCAGGAGGGCCGGGTGTTCCTGGTGGCTTCTATTTAAATGAAAGATTTTTACGATCTCCTTATACGGAAAGAGGTCTTAATGGATGGGTTGGATACGATAAAGAAACAATCGATCTATTTGAACCTCATGGATATCGTCGAGAGCATACTGCTCATGGATGGCATGCAGGAACCCATAACATTTTAGAAATGGCTGCCTTAGAAATCAACCTTAGAACATACCAAGAAGTTGGTATGGCTGCGGTTAGAGCAAAGTCTACCCTATTAACTTCTTACCTCATATTCTTGTTGGATCAAAATTTAACTCAGCATGGATATACTTTAGCAAGCCCTAGGGCGGATGCTCAGCGTGGTGGACATGTAGCGGTGGCCCACCCAGAAGCTTCTCGTATCACCCAAGTATTGAGAGAAAGAGGAGTATTGGCTGATTTCAGACACCCAAATGTTATTCGGCTAGCCCCTGTCGCTCTCTATAATACATTTACAGATGTGTATATGGTAGCAGAGTATTTAAGAGAAATTGCTGCTAATAGGGAGTATGAAACAATTGCCCTTGTAGAGTGGTGGAATGATTTAAGAGCAATCATAAATCAATAGATTATACTCATAGATTCAAGTCTAGTATGGATTTTAATTTTTCTGGCCCTCAATGTGAGGGCTAAAATTGAAATCTTCCTTGGGAGAGGCTATAAAAACCTTTCTCAAGGAGTTTTAAAAAATTTATCTTATTTTTGAATTAAGTGCTCATTCTTTAGAGCATAATAAATTTATCAACCCTATTTTTGTACCCCCTCCTAGAACCCTCTTTTACTCAATAGAAGGCAGGTTGAAGCTTCTTCTTTTTAAATTTTGAGAAAAACCTGCAGAGCAAGCTCTGCTTAGCGATACTTGATGCCTACAGCCCCATATTTGTGGCCTTTTTTTGTTTTTATAATAAAAAATCTTGACTTAGTTTTAAAAATACTATATATTAGGAATTTGAAAGATATATCTTTTAAACAATTAAAGGAGGGGAACGTTTGCGCGCTCAGCGCTTTATATTTAGTTCAGGGGGAACAAACACATGAGCAACAAGTGGGTTAAATTCGCTTTTATTTATCTAGGGGCTTTTCTTATTTCCATGAGCCAATTTAAGCTCATTCCACCTGCGATCATAGCTGATATTAGTCAGAATCTCCAAATCGGTCCAGATTTAATTCAACTTTTATCTTCTATTTTCGCTGTTTCTGGTATTTTTTTAGCATTACCTGGTGGATTTCTTATATCCAAAATTGGTCCTAAACGATTAGTCGTTTCGCTTATAGGCTGCTTAGTGCTAGGGAATATCTTAGGATATTTCGCATATAATCACTACTATTTATTATTGCTGACTAGAGTTATCGAAGGATTGTCTTTAGCAATGTACTTAACAGCTGCTATGGTTTATATACAAATTCTCTTTCCAGACAAGGGCTCTGAAACAGCTTTGGGGATTTTAGGAACGTACTCAGCATTTTCAACATCGCTGATACTATTGGTTGCAACTCCAATCGTAAATTTAACTGGAACAAGAAGCCTCTGGCTTTACTTAGCAGCCTTTGCTGCTGTGGTTATGGTCGTCTTAATGACTGTATTAGACCCTATACCAAAAAAAGAAAACACTCAACAAACCAACTATTTAAGAGAGGCTCTCTCGAATAAAGCCCTATGGGTTTTATCCTTTGCCTTTGGATGTATGACTTTTATCTTATACGCCATTGTTCAAATTTACCCAAGCATGTTTAAAGATTTATATCAACTCACCAACGAGCAGTCAGGTTATTATGCAACTTATTTAAGTGTATTTGGATTAGTCATTGGTATCGCTGCTGGGGTGAGTATTGAAAAATTTAAAAATCCTCTTCAATCCGCAATTATAGGAATGGCTTTCATGTCCATTTGTAGTTTTATCAACGCGAGTTTAGAAGTTTGGATGTTTATCCCATTCCTATTTGTCCTTTCATCTGCGATTTCTTACGTTTTTACGGGTATCATGATTTTAGTTTCAAGTATATCTAAGCGAACAGAAATTATTGGTTATAGTGTAGCGATTGCCTATACTATGTATTACTTAACAATGGTGGTGGGTTCCCCACTAACTATGAAGTTAATAGTTAATTCATCATGGTTTGCAGGATTTGGACTTTTAGGAGTAATTGGTATTTTAGGTACTATCGCTTTACTAATCTTTAAAAGAATGAGAAATTCTACAAACTTATAACATTCATTAGGAGACAAAAATGTCAAATCAATTTAATCTAGATATAGCGTGCGCAAGAGAGCTTGACGCACAAGATCCTTTAAGAGAGGTCAGAAACCGTTTTTATATTCAACCAAACGAAATTTATATGGATGGAAATTCCTTAGGAATGGCGTCTATAGATGCTGTGGAAGCGGCTCAGGCTTTTCTTCAAACTTGGATCACAAGAGGTATAGAGCTTTGGAGTGATAATGATAGCAAGTATTTCTTATATTACTATCTGTTGGGAGAATTAACAGCTCCTTTAATTAATGCTAAGCCACATGAAGTCACTGTGATGACTAATACAACTATCAATATTCACCATGCTATGGCTATTCTTTATCAACCTACAGCAACTCGTTATAAGATATTGCTCGACGATCAAAACTTTCCAACAGACCGTTATGCCGTTGAAAGCTGGATTAAAATACATGGTTATAGTGTGGAAGATGCGGTTAAAGTAGTTCGCTCTGCGGATAACCAAACGGTAGATGAAGATGCTCTTATTGCTGCTATGACCGATGAAGTAGCCCTTACTCTCCTCCCAGGGTCTCTTTACAAAACAGCACAGCTTCTCAATATGAAAAGATTGACACAAGCTGCTCACGAAAGAGGAATTATCATTGGATGGGATCTTTGCCACTCTATTGGTGCGGTTCCACATGATTTTGAAGATGTTCAACCAGATTTCGCGATTTGGTGTAACTATAAATATCTCTCTGGTGGCCCTGGCGTTCCTGCAGGATTCTATATTAATGAAAGGTTTCTCCAAGAGCCTTACGTGAGTCGAGGCTTAAACGGATGGTTTGGAAACGATAAAGCAACCGTATTTCAACTGATTCATGATGGATTTAACCGAGAACATACTGCTCATGGATGGCAAACTGGAAGTCCAAACCTATTAAATATGGCTCCATTAGAGGCTACTCTAAGAATGTATAATGAAATTGGAATGCCTGCGATCAGAACAAAATCACTCCTACTCACATCTTACTTTATGTATTTGATTGATAATATATTAACTCCTCATGGCTACTCAGTAGGAACTCCACGAGAAGAAGAAAGACGTGGCGGACACGTGGCTGTTGTTCATGAAGAAGCTTATAGAATTTCTAGAGTTCTTAGAGAAAGAGGTGTTATCCCTGATTTTAGAGATCCTAATATTATTAGGTTAGCACCTGTAGCTCTTTATAATTCTTTTGAGGATGTATTTAAAGTGGTAGAAGTATTGAGAGATATTGCTGCAACCCGATCATTCGAAGCTATTAGTTTAGTGAGAGGTCTTGTTGTTTAATCTCAATTAGACATATGGGCTAAGAAATGGAATAATAATATATTCCATTCCTCGCCTAACCAATCTTTATAAATTAAGGTGGATTATTATAAAATCCAAAAAACGTGGCTGTAGTTAATGTCATACGACTATAGAGATGATATTTCATAAAACCCTCGATCTGTTTTATAGGTTTAAGAATAACACTTTTTTTCTACTTAACAACTTAGACAGGGGGACGAATCATCTCCCTTGTGTCAAATCCAAGGCTCTGCGCTTTGGTGATTAGCCCATCATAAATATCTTGATTCATCGTAGGGGTTCTAGATAAAATCCATAAATAGTCTAAATCGGGAGTTCCAACCAAGGCATACTGATACTCTAAGACATCTAAATCAAGAATCCAATAATCTCCAAATCCTATATTAATAGCCTGTAACCACCGAGGGGCAAATGACACTCTCAGCTTAGAGTTGCTCAACGTATCCATAACCTGTGCTCTCCCTATAGAAACCTTAGTTTCATTCTGATCAGTGATACAGGTATTAGTCACATTGATCCATTCAGGGTCATCAGAAATTGAATATTCTGCCGTCACCCCTCTCACACACTGTTGTTGAAACCAAGCTGGAAGGTTGGCAATTTGATACCATTGACCTAAATATCTGGTGAGATCAACATAGGGCACCGTAGGTATTTGATTGTCTATTGAGTCTCTACATCCTGCTATAGAGATACATAGCAAAAAAATAGAAAAAATATTTCTATGTTTATTTCGATTCATACTATTCCTCAAAAATTTGATAGAAACATAAGTAATATATTTCTATCAAAAATCAAGGTTAGATCTAATAAAACTATCTTTTAGACGTAAGGTTATCCACAACCGCTGCACAAACTGTGTTTCCCAAAGAATTAGCTGTTGTAATAATCATATCAAGTATTCTATCCACAGCAAACATCAAAGGAAGGATCGATAAAGGAATATTGGCTACAGAAAAAACTAGGACGATAGACATTGAAAGACCTGGAATTGCAGGAGTTGCCATGGATCCAATAGCTGCTGCAAAAGAAATCATTAAATAATCTCCCATGCCAAGAGGAATTCCGAAAAATTGTGCCGAAAAAATCGCTAGAATTCCATAATACAGAGCACTTCCATTCATGTTGAGGGTGATCCCAATTGGGAGAGAAAGACTCGCCACTTCATCTCTTATTCCTAAATTGCCACAAACACGTCGATTTGTAGGGAGAGAGACTAAGGAAGAACTAGTGCTAAACGCAATGAGTTGCAGGGGAAGGGTTTCCCTAATGTAATCTCGGTACCTAATTTTAGTTAAAAATATGATAAATAAGCCAAGGATTCCATAAATCCAGATCACCTCCATGGTGAAGACCGTTAACAAAAGTTTGCCCACAATAGGAATGATTTCAAGACCCACGCTAGCCACTAAATAGGCGAGTAAAGAAAAAATAGCAATGGGGGCCAAAAACATGATGCGACTAATGATCCAAACAAAAGCATCCGTGAATAAGCCAACTCTGCCAATCAATTGCTCTTTTCCTTCGCCTTGAGTTTTAAAAAGAGCAATTCCGAAGAATATTGTAAAAAAAATAATAGGTAAAAGGTTTCCGTCGGAGAGGGCTCTCAGTGGATTCGTAGGAATCACCCTAAGAATAAATTCAAAAAACCCCTGCAACCCGCTAGAAAACCCATTAAAATTTTTTGTGCTCTCCACAAGGGATGGATCCATCGTTAAAAGCTCTTTTGGAATTTCTAAATTACCGGCTCCTGGTTGCAACAATAAGGCTGAAACAATCCCAACAAGGCAAGCAAAAATAGCGACAATAAAAAAGTATGAAAAAATATATCTTGCCAATCTTACAAAATTATTACTATTATCTGACCTAATACTAATAATCGCATGAAGAATACTAAAAAAAATAATGGGAACGATGATCATCTTAATTAAATTAATAAATAGTTGCCCTATAGGCTGCATCCCCATAGTAGCTTCAGGAAAATAATGCCCAAAGGCTATTCCAGCTATACCTAATACCAAAATACTCGTATTTGTATTATAATATTTCATAATTTTACTCCACATACAATAAAATCTCCTTGAATGAATTTAGAAAATAAAGATACTATGGTTTAAGAAAAAATTTCTATCTTTATATAGATCAGGTTAATCTTTTTGGCTCAAAAATAAGAGATGATCCTCTTCTGGAACCCATTGATCACCTAACTGCTTACTTGTTTGTGCCCCTAAATCCTGTAGTTTTTGAACTTTAGTGGTGATACCATTTTTACCGACCAAGTCTTTTCTTAGACCCTGAATGCTCTCATCCGTTTTAGAAACCCACTTTTGAATATCATCGATATGCTTTGTCACACTCACAAATTGGTCGTATATCTTTCCGCCAATTTTAGCGATTTCTAACACATTTTTATTTTGTTTTTCCACCTTCCATAAATGATTAATAATCGTTAATAAAGGCATCACGTGTGATGGAGTTGTAAGATGAATCCCTTTAAGTCTCGCTTCATTAAATAAACCTTGATCATTTTCTACTAACAGAATGAATAAGGACTCGATAGGAATAAATAAAAAAACAGCTTGTATGGTATTAATGCCATCCAAAGCTTCGTACTTCTTATTGCTGAGATTATTAATATGAGCTTTAATCGAGGTTTTAATAGCTTTAAAGTGGATTTCTTTTTCTTCTGTGGTTTGCGCCGAATGGTAGAGCCGATAAGATTCTAAAGAAACCTTACAATCTATAATGATTGATTTATTATCCGGTAAATCGATAATATAATCTGGCCTTTTCCCTTTTTGATCTTCATCTCTGGCATAATACTGAGCTCGATAATGGAGCCCCTTCATACAGCCCTCTGCCTCTAAAAGCCGTTCTAGTATCTGTTCTCCCCAGTCTCCTTGAAGCTTATTATTCCCTCTGAGCGCTTGGCTAAGCCCTTCTGTTTCCTTAGTGAGGCGGTTTTGCATACTATAAAGGGTATCAATACTTGTTTTAATCGTAGCCTTAAGACCAGCCCTTTCCTTCACGTCTTCTTGATGAACGGAGTCCACCCTTAGTTTAAAATCTTTAATTTCATCTTTAAAAGGCATTAATACATCTCTGAGTTTTTGAGAATATTGAGTATTCAAACGCTCATCAGTTTTTAGTAAGGCCTCACTTAACACAGCTTGATTTTTTTCCTGTATTTGCAAAGACATCTTGAGTAAAGTATTTTTATTTCTTACCCCTAAGACAAAGCCTCCTATCATCCCTAAAATAGTTAATATAAATATCATGAATACTAACACAATGATATGAATTTCTACCAACATGTGCCCCCTCCTCTTGTTGACTACTTCTTGTTTTTTGAAGATTTTTCTTAAAATATAATAATCAAGATGATCGATGCATAGATCCCAGCTATAACGTCATCTATGAGAACTCCGAATGGGTTTAGCAGCTTCTGGTCAAATATCAAAGAGTCTGAATAATAAAAATCCAGCGAGATAGATTTTCCATACTTGAACAAAAGGCGCTCCAACAAGTGCCGGAGTGACTAAAATAAAGCTTACTGCTTGCCCTAAAGTTTCATCAATAACTATCCAGCTAGGGTCTGGACGATCGGCCCTCATTATATTTTTAATACTTAAGAGCCCCAATAAAAAGACCGCCACTATTGCTAGAATGAGGCCTTTTAACCCGTATCCATTAATAATCCACCAAATGAAAGGGAGGCTGATTAACGCTCCAAACGTCCCCGGAGCAAATCGAATATACCCGATTCCCCCTAGGGTAGATATGAATTGATAAAATATTTGCATCTGCCCTTCCTTAAGAGTCAAAATTTATGAAAACAGCACATCACTTTTCATAGGTATTTAAGAATCCACCTGATCTAAAAAAGATCATTTATCTTTTTGATTTGTATTTATCGGGGTATGGGTTATCTATATACTCGCTATAGATTCTCAAAATCACATAGCATCCCCCTTTTATTGATGTTAGATTTTATCTAGCATCAATAACTTAGCCTCCTATTTTCTAAAAACAAAACTAGCCTTTTTAGGCTCCTTGACTAAACAGAATACTCATTTGTATAGTCCCTGAGCGTTGAATAGAGAGAGTGGCTTGGATCCATAAAGTCTAAGGCGATTTCCCCTTTTTTGTTCTTCAATATAGGATTAGGCCCAAATCCTATAAAAGTTACGAGTAAATCATTCATTTGACCTCTCACGAGCAGAGTCAATGCTGTATCTCCATCATTATTCCTAAGATCTAGATTAGGGCCATACTCCAAAAGAGTTAGGACAATATTTTCATTATGAGAAATAATCGCTTCCATTAGGGGAGTATTTCCTCTCATATTTTTGTTATCTAGCGAGGCGCCTTGCTCTATTAACCGATCAAGTAATTCTTCATTATTATTAATAATAGTGAGATCAATAAGCGTTCGTCCGCTTTCAAAGACTTGATCTAAAGAAATTTCTTCTAATTCTATCAGACTAAAGAGATCTAGAACCGCATTTATTTGGATGAGACGAATAATATTTTCTTCTTGAACATTGATAGGGTTATTTTGTTCATTTTTTTTCTGCTCACAGGCAAAACTTGAAACAAAAAGAGACGTTAATATCACAATTATTCTAAACATACTCAAAATATACGGCCTTATTATTAATAAAAGAAAATATTTTTTACTCTCATTTTTTATTAAATTAGAATAGTAAAACATTAGGATATTTTCTATAAAAATAGTCTGCTTCTAGTGATAATTAAATCCAATATTAAAATACTTTATTCGAAAGAGGGGAATAATGAATCATTTATATATATATCTTTTTTTGATGCTCTCAGCGATCATAGGGTGCTCAAAAAAACAGGCGCCCGATCCATTGTCTTACCTTCAAGTAGAAAGCCAGCAGCAACAAATGGAGGAATTAGAAAAAAAAAGAACACAAATAATCTCCATCAACAAGGTGAATAGCCAGGTCACTAGGGTTATTTTATCTTTTTTAAAAAGCCCCAATATCCCGCCAGCAGCTTCTCAATCCCCACTCAACCACTATGCCCTTAGATTTACGATACATGAGTCTCTGCGCCGCAGCAGAACTTTTGGTGGAGGATCTTTTGTACTCATACTCGAAGATTTTAAACAAGCTGGATTAAGAGTTCGTAATTTTAGGAGAAGCGAATCTTCCCACCTATCGCGCTTTCCTAGTTTTTCTATTTCTGATTTTGATACGCTTATTAACCCCATGATTTCAAATATTTCCAACCCACAAAATCAGTTATGTGTTGTGGATAATTGTAATGGGTTTATTACTTCCAAGACTCCTTCCGATCCTTATGAGATTCAAATTGATTTTTTAAATGCCCAAGGAGAAGTGTGGGGAATGGATCACGGATATATTAAAGAAAATCCTCTGACTCATCACCCAGAGACGATTATTAATCCAACCAATGTGGGGATTCGACTGCCCTTTCCATAAATTATTATTAGGCTTGTCTAGCTAAGAGGATTCTCCCCCACTTCTTGGCAGTATATGCATATAAATTGGGCTTTTTCTCCCTCCCCTCGTACTGCTTCGGAGATATCCATCTCTCTCAGACAACTGGGGCAAATAATGATCGTATCTTTTTCTTCCATAAGATTATTCTCCTGCTGATATTTGATGGTAAGAATAGGCGCTATAAATATAGCATTTATTTTTTAAGATGAATTTATAGTGATAACTGGAATTCTTATTTTGACTAATCAAATCTCGATGATAAAGGAGTAGTGACCACGCTCAATCTCTCAGGGATGTCGGGCTTATAGGGTTAAAACAAACTTCTTGACTAGGTTCTAAAAGGTTTAAGGTTAGATTTTTGACTATAGGGCTCCTGGTCGAACTTTTTAAAGCCCCATAACAGAATTTAAAACTAGAAGTAAAGGGTTGCTGAAGTTGAAAAGTAACCTCAAATCCTCTATTTTCTATATGAATAACACCTCTTTCGAGAATATTTTTTTTTCCATTATGAAGCGATGAGAGAATGGAGAACCAGTTTTCTCCCTCTGGCAGCACTCCATCTTTAAAAGGGGTGGTTTTTCGAGCGAGATTGTTATTCAGATCCTTATAATATAAGAAATAAAGATCTTCCTTATTATCTATCTGTAGATGCAAGGAATAGGTAGGCCCATTACTCAACGCTTCTCTAAAGACACCCTTCACAGTAAAAAAAATATTATTAGAAATAATCATTTCACATCGATTTTCACACCCAATAAATGATCTATCAATAGCTGCTACTTGTGCTCCACTAATACCATAAATAGGGAGCCCTTCCAGCACTTCACCATTAGGGAGGGGGTTGATCAATAAATAATTCCCAGCTACTGTGCAGTTATTAATAAAAAAAATCAGAACAGGAAAGAAAAATATTAGTTTCATAAAATTCATAATATAATACTAACTGCGATGATATTATATTTAAAATAAATGTTCTTTTAGAGAAAAATTTAGGTTCAATACTCCTGTTCTCTAATAAAGGGCTGCCTTATTGAAAGTAAAAAAATTGGCTATGATTGTCAATTAATCCATAAAAGGCCATTAAATATTTCCATTTAGAGAGGTTGAGGAATGTATTCATTTGATGAGATGATCGATAGGAAAAATACGGGGTCTCGCAAATGGGATGAAGTTTCTCAAAGGTTTGGAAAAGAGGATCTCTTGCCCTTATGGATTGCAGATACTGATTTTAAAGCCCCTTCTAATATTCTAGCTTCTCTTAAAAAAAGGCTCGAGACGCCAATCTTGGGATATGGCAACCCAACCTATGCTCAACTCCAGAGTATTGTTGATTTTTATGAGCAAATGGGTAGTTTCTCTTTTCAAAAAGAAGATATTATTGTGGGAAGCAGCCTTCTCTCTATGATCGCTGTAGCGATTATGACACTGACTGACCCGACTGATGAAATTATTTTTGAAAACCCTGGATTTTATAATGTTAAACAAATTATCGAGTACAGCGGTCGATCTATTTGTGAAAACCAATTGATTTATGACCCAGAAAGTGGCCAATATCAAGTTGATTTTGACTCATTAGAAAAAAAAATCACCTCAAAAACTAAACTGTGGATTTTTTGTAATCCTCATAACCCAACGAGCCTCGTCTGGACAAAAAAAGATCTGGAGAGAGTCGCAGCTATTGTAGAAAAATATAACTTAATGATTATATCCGATGAATTATGTGGGTTCATGAATTTTAAAAACTACCCTTATACAGCTCTGGGAAGCCTCTCTGAGACCATTAAACATCGGCTCATTACCTGTGCTTCTCCCAGTAAGCTTTTTGGCACGGCAGGCATGGTCCTTTCGTTTTTAATTATCACTAATCCTGAGCTAAAATCTTTGTACAAAGCCAAGTTTCAAGGTTTAGGGCTCTCTTATGCCAGTACAAATGCCCTTGGAATGGTCGCCCTTGAGGCAGCCTATGCTCAAGAAAATAGGGACTGGCTTCAAAGCACTTTGGAATATATTGAATCCAACTACCTTTGGGCAAAGGAGGCTCTTAAGAAGGAACTCCCAGAATTAATTATCACCCCTATGCAGTCTACTTTTATCATATGGATTAATTTTAATCCTTTAAACTTAACCGTAGAAGAGCTGGAATATAAAATGCTCAATGAGGCTAAACTCGCCGTGCATGAAGGCTCGACTTTTGGTTCGCCTGGGTTTTACCGCATTAATATAGGATGCCCTCGAGCCACTCTAGAAGACGCTGTTGCTCGTATTATTAAAACATTTAAAACGAATTAAGTCCCTTAGTAGTCGTTTGCATCGAGAAACTTGTCTATTAAAAGAATATAGCATTATATTTAACCTAAGGCCAGATATCTGGGAACAAGGCACAACTTGTTTACTTAACCTATCTTTTTTTGTAGGAGATTTTTATGCACAATGAATTTGATATCATTATCAATAGAACCAATACAGGGTCCTGTAAATGGGATAATATGAAGAACACTTTTGGAAGAGATGATCTTTTACCCCTATGGATTGCTGATACAGATTTTAAAATACCTCGCCCTATTCTTGAAGCGATGAAAAAAAGGCTAGAACACCCAGTTTTAGGGTATGCCACGCCGAGTGGTGGCCAACTCAACAGCATCGTTAACTTTTATCGAGAGATGGGGCAATTTGAGTTTCGCCCAGAAGATGTGGTCATTGCAAATAGCATTCTTCCTATCGTGGCTGCTGCGATACTGACTTTCACCGAGCCTAATGATGAAATTATTTTTGATGCCCCAGGGTATTATAACCTAAAAGCGCTCAGATTGCAACTAAAGTTGCAATGCCAATGCGTTCAGACCACCATAACTTGTAACCTTGCCGATTAATTACACAGGTACAAAAAAATCACGAAAAACGTTTGATTGGTATGGACGTAAAAACTCCGTGCCAACTTCGTGAAAACTCCGTGAACTCCGTGCGAAAAAACAGTGCGAAAAAAACAGT
>JAGXCT010031173.1:0-13972 GCA_022495035.1 Philopotamus ludificatus
TATATTTTTTTCAAATTCGTATTTTTTTTTCATCCAGAGTGGTAAAGGTTAAAAAGAGATTTATTTTTTTTCTTTTAAATATGTTTAGATATATATATTTATTATAGCTGATCGGTAATTTTTGAAGATTTTTATTATGCGTTTTATTATATAAGGACCTTTTCGCCACGTAAATATTGGCTTGACTGCAGTGGCGCGCCGACAGTGTCGGACGCTTGTGTGCAGAAATTTAATTAGGGCCCTAATACCCAATACCCTCTACAATAAAAATACAGTTTTTGAAAAAATATTGGGAAATTTATTGAATTTTTTATTTTACATTTTTTTTCCTGATGGCGCCTAATCTTCTGGCGCCTGTGTGCGCCGCACATTCTGGCTATATCTCTCTTAACCCTTTGGTTACTAAGAATTTTTTTAGCGAACGAACGAAAAAAACGAAGCGATTTTAGAGCATTTTTTAGTATTTAACTTTACTTTACATAATTTTTATCTTCTTTTACGCTAGATTGTAAAAATAAAATAATGTTTCAAACTAATATTATTAAAATATCAAAGGTCCAAACCTTTTTAATGGAATACCAAAAAAATGCATAGGTGGTTGATATATAAACCTTAAAAAAAATGTTTAGATGAGCGTCGAATATTCGACGCTTCATCTTTTTCACACGAGAATCGACCATCGAATATTCGACGCTTAGTAATCAAAGGGTTAATAGAGATCGGAAATAATATCAGCATCGTTTATGCCCAATTACATGAATCGTATTCTAACCACTCAATGTTTTCTTATCAACTTTTCAAAGTTTTGTAAATTTTTCAGTAGCTAATTTATCTTAGATATTTAGTTTATATCGTGCTCGTTAGAATAAATAATCATTTGATCAATGGGTTGAATGAAAGAAGTGAAAAAAGTAAACTAAAGAACTGGTTACGTGGTAAAAATTGGATGGGAAGGAGCATTATTTAATACCAGTACTGCTTTCTTTAGCAACTTTTTTTTATTTAAAAAAAGGTCTTCCTTCTTATATTCATTTAATTCTGAAACATTATGCAAGTTTATCTTCAAAAATCTTTCTATCTACCCTGCCCCTTTTTGGATTGTAATTAATTAACAGGAATATTTTCCCCCTTTAAATCATTGGTTTTCAAACTATTTGCTCATGACCTCTTATTTTTTTTCCGTGGACAGTGGTGCGCCGTCCATATAGCCAGTTTGTGCGGCGCACACAGGCGCCGGAAGTTTTTGTAAAAATTGAAAAACAATTTTTCTTAAAATCGAAAAATTTCTTAATTCTTTTTTCGGTTTTATTATTGTAGAGTAGGGGCCCAATTAACGTTCTGCACACAGGAGCCTGTGAAAGGAATGAATCTGATGCTTCGAAAGCAATTGTTCAATATATAGATTCAAATTAGGTAGGTTTAAACTTGAATCTCCACACCTTCGTAAGAAGATTTTCAGCCGCGCTAAAACCCTTTTACCAGAGGGATGAAGATGTAAAAGCTATCAAAAACTTTCTCGCAATAGTCTATAACGCAGGATAAGCAACAGGATTTTTTTCTGAAGCCAGAACTGCTGATAACACGTTCTAAATAGCATCTTAAGTTCTTAGTTTGTGGGTATTCCAGCCTAAATATACTCCGGTCATGTGGACCAAATTTTTTTTTCTCTTTGAGATTGACCTTCCGACGGACTACTTTTTGAATAATTGCTTTAAATGTTCTTGGTTTTTAGCTTTTCCAATGACCAAAATGACACGGATGATCGAGAGTGTATATGTATCTTTACGTATTACCTTGAATATTGTATTATATACATAAGTATATAAATTACGACCTGCGTCATTAAATTTCGCGAGTTGGTGCAACACATAAAACTTCTTGACCAAAAACCAAAAATATGAAAAATCCAAACAAAAAGCTTATCTGTTTTTGATATTTAATAATTGGATTAAAGAAATATATGTATATTTTATTTTACAACATAACATTAAGTCAATAATTTACTGTGGTTTTATCATCGAATAAATTAAAAAAAGATATTAGAGTAAAAATCACTCTATGGATTAGGTATTTTAATGTGATAATAAATATAAATGTTATAGTTTATTATTTATGTTGTTATGTTAATATTTTTTGTATTGCATAAAAGAAATGTCGGATTTTTTTAATACAAATATTTTTTTGAATACTCGTAAAAGTTCAGTAATAATTTCGCTACGTGCATAATATTATTTACGATCCGCCATTTTGTCGGAATATTTAACCCGTTTTAACGCGCGAGCAGTGCGCATGCGCCCTCTCGCCCTCACACGCTCCCTCCCCCGCGTCTCCCCACCCCCGCTAATTTCGCACACGTCCATCCGTATGTAAAAAGGGTTCGGTGGGCGGGGGCTCGCAGGGGTTGACCGAGCGCTTTGCCCACCCCCGCCAATTAAATAATTTCTGCAAACCAATCCCGAGGGGTTGACGACACTTTTGCATAATGCAAAAAATCGCATTATGCAAAAACGTTTTCGAACAAAAAAAAAGTTTTTAACAATTTACATATTCATAAAAAAAATGTTACGAGCAGCTGGATTTTTTTTTGTGTAACGCTCTGTTGTTAGGGTTAAAAAACCCTAATTTAGATCGGTTCGAATCTTTGCTAAATCAGATTGTACCGTTTTTTATGCATTTTTTATACACAGATTTCAGCAACTGTCGCAAGGTGGCAATGTTTTATTAAGAAATTTAAAATAAAAATGTTTTATTATAGTCGTAGAGTTATATTATTATAATAAAATTTACATTAATAAATTAATAATATAATGAGAATTTAAACACATAAAAATTAAATTGGATAACATACCTGTTAATCTCAGTTTGATTTAATAATTAATTAATGATTGATTAATAAAAATAGTATAGTATTGGAATTTTTGCGATTACAGTCGACAAAATAAAGGGATGGTCGACCCCCTCGCCGTTTTTAAGAGGCCATAGATTCGCATGGACCACTCGAACGGTCCGAGGAAGGGGTGTATGTATATTGTCGTTTGTGCCCTTCCTTCTAACAACCCTCCATCTTCTGTTTAAGCACCCTCTGAGGCATATGTGTCCACCCCACCCTCGTACGTGAAAATGTGCCCAAGTATGTGGCTATACAGTACAAGCATCGGGGAAGAAACAACACGGGGACACACATACTTGTAATTTAACATTTTTTTAATCTATCCACAATCTACTTAAATTTTTAGCAAAACGATCCAAGATTCTGCATAAATTCGAAATTAAAATAATTTCAAATAAATCTATGTCTTTATTATAACTTATTCAACAATATTAATAAATATTTATAATCTAGTAAATTTATGTTAAATATTTGCATAAACGTTAAAGATGCACTATTTTTCTCGATTGCTGAATAATTTTGCAATATGGAGCATATTGGCCATTCTTTCAATTATTCATACGCGTATTTTCATCATATCGAATTCAGAATAATGCTGAATATCGAAGATATTCATCTTATATGATAAATAGTTTTATAAAAATATATTTATAAAGTTGATTTAGCCACATAAATTCAGAAAATGCATTTTATGTGTTTTCATCATCTTTAAAAACTCTAAAAGAGTATAACGAAATGCCTAGAAAAATATATTAGTTATTATATTATTGAATCTAGTAAATTTTAAAATATCTACAAAAACTTAACATGATTTTTGCCTATGTAGATTTTTTCTGATCTATCTTTCTAAAACAGAATATTTCTGAAAAAGTAATTTTTAAGCCATTTGTATAACTTATTTATAAAACAATTTTTAATTAAGAGTATTATTTTGTTCTAAAATCGTTAAGAATTTTGAGTCTTTTGATTTAAATTTAAATAAAAACTACGATATTACTCGATGGTCAAATAACATGTCCAGGATTTTTTTTTTATGATAATATACC
This sequence comes from Philopotamus ludificatus, assembly GCA_022495035.1. NCBI lineage: Eukaryota > Metazoa > Arthropoda > Insecta > Trichoptera > Philopotamidae > Philopotamus > Philopotamus ludificatus. Next base: position 3,937 of record JAGXCT010031173.1, read on the forward strand.
ATTTAAATTATTTAAAAATGTCTTTACATAGATTTACACGGATTTGAATCGAAAATTGTATTGCAGAATATAAATTTGCTAAATTAAGACGTTTTTTTAATAATTTATAATGAAAATCGTATTATTTTGGAATCTGCAAGATGTTTCGCTAATTAGAAGAACTTAAATACATTTATTATTACCATGAAAAATGCGGTAAAATATTTTTACATTATAGATTAAATATGTTCCTTAATCCTCTTATGATTAATTATTGTTTATTTAAGGATATATGTATATATATATCTGTTTTTCGGCTTAGCGACATCTTCACTGATGTTTTTGGTGAATAAATAATTAAAATAATATTCAAACTGATTAATGTCATAATTTTGGCACAGCCATTAATGTTATTAAACATAAATATTTATATAAACGTCCGCCATTGCGGGACCTTACTTAGCGCCGAGGGTTATTCAGCGGGAGGGGGCCGTTGGGGCGGGGGTGGGCCAGGAGCGAAGGGAGTTGGGCGGCTGCGGGCTGGGAGTGGGTGGAAGACTTAGCGCAATAATCGAGAGAAATGGCCTGCATTTTGTATGAAGCCCGCGACAGGGACGGCCAAACGAGGGCCCACCGCCCCAGACAGGGAGGCAAGAAAGGTAATTTAGTTTTTCGTTGTTTCCATTCTTTGTCTCTTCTCCTTATTTCGCCTTTTATTATTTCTGTTTTTTTTCCCTCCTCAGTTTTGTTCGGCAATTGACCCCCCGTTATGTCTGTTTTTGGTTATATGTGGATTTAATGCATTATATTTCCCGTCCTCCGCGCTGCCGAAGACTTAAAGAGGGCTTTGCCGTCCTCCTCGGCCAGTGCTTAAGATCAAGACTTAGCCCTAATTCCGGCCGAGATAATAAATGAGAATAAATATCCGAGCCGAGCATAAAACATACACAAACACACGCACAGAGGGCGAGGAGAGGGAATAATGAACCGTTTAAAGCCGATGATGAATCAATTTTTCAGATCTTGTTTCAGGATGGCGGAATCACCGCTCCGGTGAAATGTTACTTTTAAATTTAACGACGTTATGAAATGTATACGTCGGAATAAAAATCCTCGTATAAAATCAGTCAAATGGCTGTAAAAGCGAAGCACGATGGCTGCTAAGCGATACCACGTCCTCTATACTGTGTCACATATACGTTTTATGACACTATCGGGGATGTCCTTGAGGAATGAGTGATTTTTTTCAGCGCTTCAGTATTAAAAATAAAATTCAATAACAATGTATAACATATAAAATCGCGAAACAAACGCTAAAACAAATACAAAACATTATCATATCGGTTGCAAATGATTTTAATTATTAATGAAAATATTAAATATTAAAATTAGGCATTCATATTCTATCCGGACAATCTAGGGATTTATTCTCGGAATCACAGGGGTCCAATGCCACTAGAATAATAACCACTCAGAGGCCGTAAGCGTTTATAGCCGCGGGCATTGGACCTTCCCCACAGGCCACGTGCGGCTATATCCGCATGTCACACACATATCGATTGATATTGGTTTGATTTTCAGTTACAGCAGCTGTGTTTGACAACAAAATTATATAATAAAAAAAATATTGATGATAAAAATAGTTATTTATGATATGCTATATAATTTGAATTGTTTAACTAATAAATATGATGCGTAAATGATAACGCATTTGGCACATCGTACCGGATGCGAGCGAGAATAAACATCGCGCCATGTTTTTATTTTTTTCTCAATTGCAGACAATAGAGAACAATGATTATTTAGACTTTTTTAGACAAATACAAAATGCTTGTGATATGTAGGATTTATATTAAAAGAGTTATTCGAGAAAAATCTAAAACTTGAGGTAACCAATATAACCCATTGGCACGACTAGGTTAATATTATGTTTTTAATTAAAAACGTTATTTAATGTAAAATTGGGGTTGTTAAAGTTTTCATTCCAGTAAATTTTTCAAAATATTATTTTTGAAACTGTAAGTTCATTTATAGCAAGGTTAAGCTTTATTCGAATTATTTTTATAAAGTTTAGTTAAGTAATTAGAGTTTTTCATTGGCAAATGGGTGAAAAATTAAACGAAATGCTGAAATTTATTAACTAACAGCTGCTTTAATTTGCGAGGGTTTGCAATTTGTTAAGAGGATATTACATAATTCTCTCACTCATGATTTAGACTAGAACGAGCTTTAAATTTTAACGAGATCTGCAGATTTGTAAGATTGGGTATTTTGAAATAACAACAAAAATAATATTGTTTCTTATTACACATGTATAATTTATTTCTTAGGTAATCCACGGTTCTATACCACAATGTTGTTCTTTTTTATTTAATATTATGGATTTTAAATTGAAGGATCGAATCATCAACTTTTCTATGAATTCTATTACCATTTTACTTTTTCTTGGTATAACCAATTCCAATATCTTAAAAAGATATTCAAAATGTTTTTACGAACAGTACCAACTACATTGTATATCATCATAATCATAATCATCATCATCATCATTTGTCAGCCACAAGACACTCACTCGCTGAACGTATGAGTCTTGCTAGACTCTCAAATGGCACTCAAAACGATAGATTTTAACTTAATTTTTGTATATTTTTTCATATGAATCTGATGAAGCTTTCCTTCATTCGATTTTAATACGTTTAAGTATTATTTTTATCTTAATTAAATATTTATTTAAATTTTATTTTATTCTCCATTATTTATTTATTATATTGTCATTATTAACTTTTTTTCCCGATTTTCTATACCACAATTTTACGCGGTTTTTGGTGAAACGTATCTACCGTGTAAAAAAATGAATCGACAAAATGTATTAATAATATTTTTTAGCAAAATATAATAATAAATAAGACATTTTGAATTTTTGGCAAATATTTAATTGCAGATATATGCCAGATCTGGGACATTGAAAAGGTTAATCTAAGGCAATAATAATTCGCGAAATTTATTGACGTCATCTATTCAATAGAAATTCTTGATGATGTATGCTTAGTATTTCCTCATTCTTTTCATGAAGTTAGCAATGTCAAAATATTGCAAATTCAGTATTTGCTTGAAATATTATATATTTTTGAATTTTTTATGGCAAATATTTATTAAAAAAATTAAAATTGATTTATTAATACTTAGTAACTGGTGGAAAAACATTACAAAATATTTATTTTTTATGAAATTCCTTGAAGAAAGGTTAAGGCCTATCCTCGTGCCGCTGATACAATAAAAATGAGTCCTTCGGATAAGACATGTACTGGGTCCACACACTGGGACCTTCATATTTCACAGTCCAGCAATGTCTAGCTCAAGCCCGTTCCGCGTCTGCGTGGGGAGTGTCCGGGGTGGAGGGGGTGGCGTCGGTGGTTGAGGCGTTGGCACGCGTGCCGCTCTCATTTCGCATGCGGCGAAAACATTCGCAAATTGAATTGGCGTCGATGGCTCAGCGGCGAAAGGGCGTAAATCGAATCGCCAATCGGATATCGGATGATATTATTTATCGGAACGCAAACACAAATGGGGCGGCCGCCTTCATTTGGACAAACGCCCGCGGAGGCGGAAGGCCATTAGTAAGATAAGGCGCTCCGTGTATATCTCCTGGCTCTCTGTATCCATATGATGGATGGACGTAGATTACCACGGCACCGGGTGATTGATAAGTCGTTATAAAAAATGCACCATCCTCTTTATGCCTTTTTTCTTATTCACTTCCGGCTCTTCCTCCTCTTCCGCGCTCACTTCTTCCATTTGCCGTTCCGCTGACGAATATTAACCGACTGCTGCATTTCCCGACTCATTTCCGGCGCCCTCCTGCCCGACACCGGGAAAATGGCGCCGGAAAATACACCGACTGACGCCGTAATTAAAATGCGTAATAAAATCCGACTTAAATGAAAAAAATAGGTATTTCGTTTTAATAATTAGAAATTAATTTCGGTTCCACATTTTTTTTTGGAATAATATGAAAAAAATCGATACACTCCATTTTTTTTATTATGTAATTTTGACAATAAAAAATATGATATTTTCCCAGCAATAATATGCGGCGATGGTATCAGTGCAAATACATAATTTCCGGGGTGGGTCGTGGGGGGTGGCCAGAAAAATGTAATATGGAAATGTGTTAGAAGTGTTCGCCTAGCCGCCTCTTATTATGCAAGATGCCTCTGGCCGTTGGATAAGCAGGATACGATGGGGCATTGCCAAGATTTCTGGACTGTTAAATTTATATGCCCGCATCCGGCCCTGGTCCTATACTGTGGCTCGGTGCGTGTGCTCACCTCCGGCAAACTATTGTTTTTATTATTTCAGATGACAAAATATATATAAATAATCATAATCTGAGCCTCATCTAATCAGAGATTATTTAAATAATTTATATAAAATAGAGAATTAAATTGCGCTACCTGGACAGATCAAGTTTCAAGGATATTAAGCTTTGATGAATATTATTTAAGCGCTTTTATATTATTATCAAGATGAGTCTTCATCACCAACCATTATTCTCTATAAATCATTGGATTTAGATCGTGGTTTTCCAATGGGGTTCAGTTGGACCCTCTGGGGGTCCATGGAAGGTTGTAAATGGTCTATAGTGTATTTTACTGTGGGGGTCTGTCTACTAAAATTAATAATAGGCGGCTCTTAATTGCCAAAAAAATGCAAGAAAATATTAATTTTGTTTTACATTTGTATATTAAAGCAATAAACGAAATTAAATCTAAGGCTTAAATAATCGCCTTTTTTCTCAATTATGCGAAAGTAACGATGAACTCTATTATAATTTACTTCTTCATATGGAAGTTCGTTTGTTGTCAAACGGCAATTGTTTGCTACGTTTCATTTAAATCTTTAATTCTTTAATTGAGTTCAAATTTAATCAAAAACTGAGGAATTTTCACCTAAATCTTTAGAACAATTTCCAATAAAAATATTTTTTGTGATTTAATATTCTATAGTGTAGATTGCTGTAGTTTGCTGTACTAAGCTGTTGATTGTAGAAAAAATGTTGGGGGGTCTGAAGGGGTATGAAGAAAATTATTTAACTGAAGGGGGTCTATGTAGGAAAAAGTTTTGGAACCCCTAGTTTAGATGAATAAAGGAACTGATATAAAATGACAGCCTAAATGTACTTATGAATTTGGACAGTCCATGTTTCTTCATGGACAGTCTCTCAATTCTTTATTCTTCATATCCGGTTTCTTAATGATTGATACGTAACCGCTCTTTGGCGTCTATAGGATCTTAAGGCTTTTAATTTTCACTTAAATTCCATCTTCAATCACATATTTCCTTTTTCATTTAGACATTTATTCTTCAATTTATTTATTCTTTAGATATTGCAGATCTTTTCAACGCAAAAGGACGACGTATTGAGCAGATTAAGATAGAAATGCTAAAGGAGCTAAACGTAATAGAGAAACTCGTATATCCCTTTATTAATTCTTCTTCGTCTTAATTAGTCCAGTAAGCTTTTTTCAGTAGTAACTCACTTTTCAGTATCTGACTCATTATTGATATCATTGAGTCAAGTTCTTGAAAAATGTTCTAGTTGGAATGCTTTGAGGTTTTGTAATCGAATTTCGATTCCTCATTGACAAGAAATTCGTATCGTTCAGAATTGTACTAGTCGCAAGAAATCAGTAAATCTCTCACGTTATAACATGGATAAGGCATATGAAGAAGAGATAATAGAAAAATTCAATGTTTCATAATTTCGTTTCACTCTCTTCGTTGTTTAGCGGTTATCGGGGATTAATATAAATAAAATATGAAATATGTTTGGGTCCGTCTGTACCCGGAACGCATTACCTAGCGATGATGGCCGAAAAGGAGTTGTGTTTTGGCCACGAGTGAATTTACCGCCTTTGCGGCGAAAAGATGAAACATTTGTGTATCGTTCCGTACTTTATGGCCGCCATGAGCTATCGCTTATTCAGACAATTCCGGATAAACGCGAAATCAGACAAAGAGGCAACCGCGATAAAACCAGACGGATATCTATGTAAAACAAACAAACAAACTGCCCCGGGACAACAATAACAATCACCGCGGCAATCCGATACAGCCTCCGCACCCTGTGTGTGCCGCATTTGGTGAGCGCGACAAAAAAAAAATTGCCATTTTTTCGGACCACGTTTTTAAATTAGTTATTACATGATGAGATGAAAAAATTTACCCCTCGCTCGCCACCCCCGGGCCAGAGGTGGGTTAGTTAGTGGGGCCAAGGGTTGTCAAGGAGGCTCCTGGGGGGTAGACCTGGGGCCGTGGGGGACCCTGCCACGCATTTTTATGGCACTTTTTTTTGCGTCCTGGGGGCGAAATGAAAATACTACACACACTCGCCCCCTCATGAGTGGACCAATAAAAAGTGTCAATTATACACGTGTGTGTGACTAAAAAATATATAATTATTTTTTATTATTAATTTATATGTCACTAAAATAAAACGACTCAAAATTAAACCACTTATACGATTTTCATGAAAACCATGCTTTTTTAATTTTTTTTAGTTAATTAAATTTTATATAGTATACTAATAAAAATATAAATAAAATACAACTTTCGTATTAAATATAATAAGAAATCATATAAATGTATTATTTCATTTATAAGTGATCACATAAAGATATTTTTCAGTAGACATCAATGCTAGATAATATTCAGAATATTTAAACATTAATCAACCCTATAATCATGTCTTCATCGGCTAATAAATTAGTATTGATTATTTTTTATTAAAACATATTATTGACAAACTGATTTTCTTTTCTATGTTATCGTTAAAAAATATTTATACATTATTTTATAAATAAATAATCTGAAATTAAACGCGACATGAGGCTAATCGTAATTTGAACCAATTTGAACCAAGTTTTTTTTATTTAACTTAAAAAAAAAAATGTATTTTCTTGATTCGGATATCAGATCAAACACTATAAATGATTCTTATTTCTTTTCACAATGAATATCTCTTGTAATCAATTTGTAAAAAAAATATAATGAGAGTAACTCATGGAAAGGGTTAATAAAATGGAATGATTACTACCATTGAATATTTTTACATTTTTAATAAAATTATATAAATAATTACTATTGATCTTCATAAGACACAGTATTTGTTACTTGACTTTAATATTCGATGTTGAGGCGTTTGTTTAGATAATTTTGGGTATAATTTTCATATTTTCTTCGATATTTTTTCTTTATTATATATAAGTATTATATTGTAGTTTTCTCTAGAAGTAGAAATTAGACTTTGGTATACTGTAAGGGTTTATATTATCTATTTTTTATAATATATATCCATTAAAAAAAATGTTTTTTATTCAAGAGATACGTTTTATATATTGTTCAAATTTTAATGAAACTATGTGAATTGATTTAACCTAATTTTACTTATTAATTTTGGGCATAAAATCTAACAATATTGACACATTTTAATTTTTTTTATCATTCCTAATCTTATTAAACATTTAAAATAATCATGTTTTTTTTATAAATACGATATCATTGAAAAATAAAGAATCTGCGTTATGTAAAAGCGGGCCAACAGAGATTCTTGTATCTGTACATATGTATCTGTACATGAGTATTTTTTTATAATCAATACTTTGAACAAAATATTTAAAAATAGTAAGGATAATGAATTAAATTTACAACTTATTTATAAAACAGCCCGCTTTAGGACAGAGTTTATCAAATTTGGATCGATCTAGATACTAGATCATTATTATTAACCACTTCATGAGCGTTGACGCGAATACGCGTCAAGCAGAAGCGTTCCAATTTCCGCGCTCACGCGTATTCGTGTGAAGTCAGATGCGCGCTTAAATACAGTCAGCCCTCCTATAGCGTTTCCTCTAAATCGCTGCTTTTTACAAAATTCCTTGTCAATCAAAGAGACCAACAAAGAGATCGACAAACTGGCGATACTTTACATCGAAAATATCAACATGATTAGCCAAGTGGTTGAGCAGAGTAATAGCTCTGGTTACCGGAGAGTTTCCGAGAGCACCTGGAAGAAAAAGCCCACGCCTCGATGGTAGTGAGGTGGCGCCCATAAGGGAAACTCAAACTTGAAGAAGTGCTTTGCCAAGTAGATCGTCCTTCTTTTTTCGAGCTTTACATACCCCAGGCAACCCTGAACCCATGCACTGGGGTATAAGCTCGGGTAAAATCCAAATTCCCCCATATACTCGAAGCGTCAAATGATGCCCAGAAAATAGATCCTGATTCAAGTAAACTCCGAACCAATGTATCGTATAGTAACCTTATTACTAAGGTGCTATGCTATGTAATGAGAATTTCTCAAGACAAAGTCTAACATTCTTGCATCTCTATTACATACCTCGTAAATTGAATCTAAATTTAGAGTCGAACATAATTCCCAGATCTTCGATTGACGACTGTCTGGGAAGAGTCACGTTCCCAAGCATGCAATCAAAGATTAGAATTTCATTAGATCTCGAAAATGTCATTTTGAGACATTTCGAAAAGACATGCTGTATGTCGTTAATGATTAATAATTACAGATAATTCAGCCAGCGATCAGATCTTCGAATTTAAATGAGTTTTAATTAATTTATACAATTTGTATTCGAAATTACATTTCCTAATATTCAGGTTTTTCATTAAAAAAATTAAAATAAATTGGAATTAAGATGAAATATAGTAATGAAATTATTTGTCGCTCTCTGCGAGCAATTTGAACGGAGCGTACGACGTCTAAAATCTATAACGCAATTTACAGCACACGCACACCCACTCGCTGTTTTTTTTTGCCGTGTGCAAATGGGCACATGTCCACACACGCACTCACACGCAGTCGCGGGCCGGAATATGATCAAAAATAATTATCAAGCTGTCCCGCTCTTTCGGGCCGGGGGGCTTCAGCAGGCGAAGGGGACAGCCGGTGAAATGGGTCGTTGTGCGTATTAACCCACACAGGGCCGGGGGCCACGCACACAATGGCGAATGCGTTTTTTTAAGGGATGAGGGTGGGTTCTGAATCGAATAACACACACCCTGGGAGACTTTCGCCTCGGCGCGAAAATGAATGTCTCGGTTAGCGATTTTTTTCGCACCACCCCCTTATACCGATATGCATGTGGATATCCAATCAATAATGAGACGGGATGCTGTTAACCCTTGCGGCCCTCCATGCTTAGCTATGTGCGTGCGTCCGAACTGGCGAATAAAAAGTTCGAATACAAAAAAATAACATCATTTATTCAGTGTTAAGCGTGGTCAGTGTTTTGTTAGATGGATGTTTATTGTTGATTGTTGGATTTGTTTTACGTCGTAGGCTCTTTCGTAGGCCTCTTCGTGAGTGCTCTCTCCAACTAGCGACAGGGTCTCGAGTTCGACACTGTCCCCGTGACAGTTCTCAGCCACCGCGCCTCAGGCAAGATTAAATTCCATTCGGAAACATATTCCGCCTGATGGCTGAGTCGTGCCGTATGAAATACGACGGCAAGCCACAATTTCTCCTGGTGGCATATTGCACACCTGGTCACACTCGGGCCTTATGGAAAAATGAACATCATTATGCATTTATATGAAACAGATCAAATTCTGATACACGCCCGGGGACTCAGGCATATTACGAAAATTGATACGGGCACTCGGAAAAATGAGGACGAGGCATTTCCATATGGAATATCCAATTTGTGGATGTCTGTGCACCGTATCGCTCATCTGCGCCGGGCTCAACACTTGTGTCGGCAATCTGCGTATCGGCTCCGTGGACATGCAGAAAATGCATTCGCACACGAAAAAATAAATTAAAAAAATTCTTCAATAATAATAATGTATTATTTTATATAGATTTAAGATGAAAAAGTGCTCTTATCATTCTTTTTAATGCAATTTTCAATATGATATTTAACTCATTTAACAATTCTGTCGTTATCTCCTCAATTATGCTAAAATAAAACTATTTTATATTACTATAGCTGGGGTGAGCAACCTTTTTTTACAACGCGCCAGCTAAAAATTTAAAAATGTC
>JAGXCT010031174.1:0-14045 GCA_022495035.1 Philopotamus ludificatus
CGCATGGTTTCATGTAATGATAATCCAAGCTAACATGCACGTGTATCCATCTGTGCTCAAATAGTAAAATTACATTGTGCATCGTTATCAGAAAAAAAATGTCAATTTGGGGTATGGGTCTCACGCCAAAAGGCGTGAACGGCTCAAAACGCTTGGCTATAAAATCACTCCAAAAGGCGTGAACGGCTTATAAAGTGTTAATTTAGATATCCCAAGCCTTATAAATAGCTTTTAATGCTTTTTAACTATTCTACTCTTTTTTTAGTTAATGTTTTTGCAATTTATAATTTTTTAAATAATATAAAGATAATATTTAATTTTTTACTACATTATCTCCTTGTTATACTATAGCTGATTACCTAAAAATAGTTCATATTAAATAAAAAAAATATATACAGTGTATAAGATTTTTAATAAAGTTATTTTTTGCTTTATTTGGCGAATGAATAGAATAATTGAAAGAATTGATGTGAATAAACACATTTTCTTTATTACCAATATTGATTAATACATGTTTTAAATTATGGGATTTAATTATTGGCATCCTATAGCTTATTGAATTTTAAAAATAATTAATTATTATTTATAAAAATCTGTAATCAGTCATTAACCTAATCCATTTTTATTTTAGGTTGAAATTAGACCTAATTTATGTTGAATTATATTAATAATGTCGAATTCATTTTATACGACGTAATCCATATCTTCTGGATGGTATTAAATACGCACAATGTTAGCTTAGCACAATTATCTTCAATCTACAGTAATCCCAACTTTTTTCTAAGTAGGACACTCATTAATCCGACATATTTAACATCAGCTTTTTGAGTAAAAGATTAAAAAGTTAATCAATATAAAATGTTGAAAAGATTCTGGGTTATACTCGGGACCAAATTCCATTTTAATATCGAACATTTATAATAAATTTCGCATTGATCCGCACAAACTCCATCGTCGGCACATGATTTTCGTATGCCACAAATACAATAAATCAAATATAATTTGTTTAAACAATTTGGGCGTCGCTTCCTGATTGCGAGCTTCCTCGACGCCAATTTGCGCCGTTGATTAATCAACGGCGTGCCATTCGATATCGCGAGGTACGCCGATAAAATTTATGGCCAACATTCGAATATCGGATCGGAATTAGAATAATTTGATGCTGAATGTAAATCAGAATTAATTAATTCGCAAAGCGTGTATTGCGTAATTGCACTCAAGGCCGAGATTAATATCGCAAGTGCGTGGGCCAGTGGTCGCCAAACTTAACAAGGACGTGAGCTACTTTCGAAAATTGAAATTGCCTGCTGAGCTACTTATACATATTCCCATTCCTAACCCCTCTATTTTTTTTTATTAGATTTTTTTATATCACAGCTTAAAAAATTATACGAAAATTATTTTTAATTTAAAATTCGACCTTGCTTACCACTAAATTTATAATTTTAAATCCTGCAGACCACCAACAGGATTTTTTACTGTTAAATATATTCAGAGATCAAAGAATACATAAAATACACCAAGTTAATAAATATTTATTATTATAAAACATGAAAGAGAGCAGCGAAAATATTTTAAAATTCATTTTTTTTCAGATTGTATTGGTGTGATGACGAAAAATTTTGGTGTAAATTATAAATTATTAAAAAACAAATTGAGAACCCCTGAACTTAATTTTATATATAATAATACTTTAAATTATGTATTTTTGAGATATTTTAATTTTTATTATTAGTGCTGCAGGACATGCGAAAGTGTTAACCTAGTCGTGCAAATCGGGCTATCTATTTGGGACCCCAAGATTTTGATTTTTCTCGAGTAACTCTTTTAATATAAATCCTATATATCACAATTTTTTTGTATTTGTCTATAAATATCTAAAGAATATATATTATAAATAATCATTGACCTTTATTGTCCTCAATTGTGAAAAAAAAGTTAAAACGGACGCGATGTTTTTCTCGCTCACATCCGGCACGATATACAAGTGAAACCGAGGACATCGCAGAGTTCGCGCGTCACTTATGCGTCATATTAATTGAGTAAAAATTATGAAGCATTCATGAATAACTATTTTTATTCTTAGAATAACCTATTTTTAGCATTTTATGAAATACTTGGGCATTCAATCATCATCAATATCTTGGGGGTTTTTTTTCTATCTATAAGTAAAAAGACCCCATCGGTCGACGCCGTTGGTTTAAAGCCACCGTGAAAGGATACTTATATTTTCCTTGTGCACACATAAATGTGACACCATAGCTACGAGCTACCGTTTAGCGATTACTGGTGTAAACACTTTTATTACTAGGTTATATATCAGATACAAAAAAATAAATAAAAGTCTTAAACTTTGGATTATAGTAACACTCCACGAGGAAATGTGAAAGATTTATGTTGAAAATCTGCATAACCTGAAAGTGTTATGATCAGTAAAACTATTCAAAGGTTAAATATGTCAATTAAAATCATAACTTTGATGAATGAAATTGGCGGATTACAATTTTATACTTTTAGCCAAAATAATATTGATAAATTACCAAGTTGAGTGACTGGCAATTGTGCCCTGGAATAATATTATTTTTTTAATAAAAAATCAGAAACTTTTGACATAAATGCTATGTATAACTCTACAAAACTTTAATATCTCTGTCTCATCTGCTCAGTTCGTGGTCACATTGTGTGGTTTAAAGTCGGTTTTCAGATGTCGAAGGCTCTTGAACAAATTTACAGAATTCTTGATAAAACTTTATATAAGAAGAACCGACGATTTTTAAAAAAAAACCCGAACAAGGCTCTGACTTTTCAGATAGAATCCCTAAATCCTTTTTTAAGTGATTAATTCCGATATAAACAAAATGTAATAGGTATCAGATTTTGTTTTGTAATTAATAATAAAAAAAAATACTAATTACTAATAATATTATTATATTAAATTGGGATGTCCAGTAAGAAAGATTTTTAAAGTAAAATAATATAATTCCGACAATCCTGTAAAACAAACCATGCACTATTTAATTTATCCTGATAATCGGATTGAATTAACTACCCCAAAAATGGTAAAAGTCTTTTGTTTTATATAGTTGCATACTTTGATAAATAAAACTATTGTTTTTATGAATAAAAAATATAAAGCTCTGTATTTATTCCACAAATTTCATACTTGCTTTAGCTATCGTCGAAAAATGAAAAAAAGTTCTAAAAGAAAAATTCTATGAATAAAAATAGTTATTCATGATACATATTAGTAGAAAAATCCAGATCTAGTTTTGATTTTTTCTACTAATTAATTCGACCTCGAGGTGACGTGCGGACAGAGCGACTGAGCTCCACTCCCGGCTCAGGACATTGGGTTTCACTTGCACAGCACGATATTTTTTCTCGCTCATGTCCGGTACGGAGCGATAAAAACATTGCACCCGTGCCAATGGTATGTGCCCGTGCCAATGTTTTTTTTTTTATTTTTCACAATTGCTGATAATAAAGGTCGATGATTATTTATATTTATATTTATTAAGTTTTGAGATCTTAGGGTCTCAAATAGACCCCATGTGCACGGCTAGGTTAAGATTACCACCCAAAATGCATAATAAATTTCAACGTTCAGGGCTTATCTTATATTTGCGATTTTAATTTTAAATAATAATAGATAAAAGATAATATCTTAGCACAAATAATAATTATATCCCATTGACATTATCCGTTTAATCTCAAACCTGTCCAATATCGCTAATAGATGTCATTGGCATTCGGGCAATTTATAAAATTAATTAACAATTCATTTAGATCGATTATCATCAATTAGGCTTTTCTCCGGTTTCCTCAGTTTCTTTGAAAGAAAATTCCGGATTACTTACCTTTGTATGTTGCGAATCGGCTTTCTATTTACTATCCTTTCATCTAAGCGTCTTTAGAAATACGTTTATATTTGTTTTGCGTTCCATTGATAACGAAAATAAAATTAATCCATTTTCGTTATCTCGAGTAAATAATTTACTATATAAATTAGCGGGGAAAGGGACATGCCGAGTAATCACATTTTTTTTGCCATTTGCATATTTGAATCCGTCACTGACAGCGAGGGAAAAATGGCAATTCGGCGTCGCAATAAAAAAATTCGCGACTCCTCGACTTTACGACGGTCGTTAGGCGTCTTCAAAAATTAAGACATTCCTATCGCCTTAATTATTCTCATTAAATTTTATACGCCCAATAAAATATAATTTTTATCCACCCCAATGTACGTAGCTGATGCTTAATTAGAGAGGGCCGGAGTGAAGCAAACCGTTCGCACGGGACACTAAACAAGTAACGAGCTTCCTTGATGAGTTGCAGCCGGCATCCTCCACAATTTGATAAGTGGTTCCCAAACATCAAAACGCCATATCTAGACAACCACTCTATAAATCTTGCGATTTAGCTCAGATTTACGAGCGTGGCCTCCGCTCCGACTCCAGCTATGTATGGTGGCATTAAAATATATAGCTATCCGCGATAGGGGCAATAGAGCCATAAAGCTATTCCTCAAATTAAGCTAAGCTGTGTTTTTGGCTGGAGCGAAGATGAGATGTGGCATTGACTAGTGGATGATTGCAGCATTTAATTTGATGGTGAACTGGGAATAGTTCTCTCGAGAATGTAATTAATTTTTGCATTACTTACGACACCAATGAAATAATATTTAAATAAAAATAATGACAATAAACAATATATTGCATAAGTAAAATTAATAATTTATAGTGCTAGAATTGTTAAAAATTAGTCAATTTATTTATTTACCAAACATAGAGCTTATCACGTCTATTTTAGTAATTTGTCGGTCCTCTTTTTTGCCTTATCACGTAATGAATACTCTGGGGCATAGCGTCCACCTGTAAATATCCACCTGTAAAGTCTGTAAATATTTAATTAAAATTCCTTAATACTATCTGTATTAGTTTATTTGTTGTATTTTAACAGCCATAATTTTTGCAAAAATTCTCAATGGAGTTGAGATTTGGAAAATTCCCTGACCACGAAATCCCATCTTTTGATTAGATTTTTTTTATCATTGGATCTGTAACACGGACCACTGTCATCTTGAAAAATTATATTATTATGTTATAGTTAATTAAATTGTAAACTTATGATTTTTTTCAGTCCGTTTTGTTCAAAATCTGTTCAAATCTCGCCCATTCTTATCTGGACTTTATCATATTCATAATTAAAAATTCTTTTTTAACCAAACCTTTGCTACATCGCTTGCTATAAATTCCTCCAAAGCAGGGGTGAGAAACCTTTTTCATAGCATACTTTTTTGTATGTGTGGGCCGCATGTAAGAACTCAAATTATCTGTTAATAAAATAAACCTAGTGTTAAAAAATACAGAAATATTACACTCATTAATAGAAATACACTTTGGCCTCGTATAACACAGGTTTATACAACACGGTTGATGAATAGTGACAAATTTTGATGCAACACGCTTTATATTACACAATTTAAAAAAAAATGTATAAAAAAATAATAGAACAGATAGAAAGGGCTCTTATGATATGGATAAATGTTTACAATGAAAATAACATACATATAGACAGAAACATTATTCAAAAGAGAGCACTAAGAGTTTATGATGATTTAATATTATCGAACAATCGTCAATCAAGATCAACAATCATAATATCCTGATAGTATGGATGGTTTGAAAATTTTAAGAAGCAGTTCATATTACATAATATAAAAAAATCTTGGAGAAATTATGTTGATTGCGGCATACTTAATTTTTTTAATTTTTAATATTTGCTAAAGACACATATATTTCCAAAAAAAAATTTTTGGAGATAATCCGTTACTTATTATATAACCGGTTTACTCGAAATTGCGAGGTTTCACAATTTTACTTCTCGGGACTGTATTTTTTTTTTATAAAAAATTTAAAAGCTATCAATATTTAGTGAAAATTAAATGTGTGTATTTATTTATTAATATTAAAAATATCTATGAATCTACATGTATTTTTTGGTAAAGATAAATAGTTTCTAATTTATTTATTCATCATATTATTCGAATGCTAATTAGTAGAAAATGATTGATTAATAATCGATTATAATTAAATATATTGAAAAATCTTGAAAACCAAAGCTCGATCATTTTTCAATAGATTAATTTTTATTCATGAAAACCCGTTTTTACGTGCCCGGATTTCACGCAAATAAAAAGCATGGATGACTTCAAGATTGTTAATTTAATTGGTAAGAAACAAAAAGATAAAATAGATAATACTAGCGATGAGAACCTCAGCGGAACCTTGTCAAAAACATTGGACAGTATCTGAAGGATATCGACTTATTAGATGAAGAGTTATCAGACGAAGAAGAGGAAAAAATCATCCAATTCCAACAAAGGAAGATGCTATGAGGCATATTGAGGGCCTTAAAAGCTATGTTACTAGCATTGAAAACGTACAAGATGAAACTTTCCTTTTAAATCTTAATAAAAATTCATTTTCATTTTTTTTTTCTAATCCGGAATCTGTTTCCCCCGGGAAAACGGGGTTTTATTGAATTTATACCTGAATTATTTTGACTACACAGAATTTTAAAATTATATATCCTTATCATCAATTTCGTCTCCTAACCGCAGGCTCAGTTATATTAATAAGCATTTTTATGCGCACATATTTTTCAATATAAAATTTATTAAGATCCACGAGCGTTGCCCGAAAAGACGAATAGCCCGAATACCGGATGGGTATCAAATTATTTTTAATATTCATAAAAATTGCAGTCATTTGCGTAAATTTTCCCGAACAAAAATGTACATTTTTTTATGTCCGCATTCCGGGCGCGGGTCGTCCGGGTTCAATACGGAAAGGAAACGCGAAGCTTCGGAACGAGCTTCTGGGTCGTGAAAAGGATTTCGAATGTCGTATGGCGAAATCCTTTTTGCGAACGCAAAAACTTTATTGAGTGCACTATTTACTACCTGTGTTCTGTGGAAATGGGCCATAAAGCGTTGATGACAGATATGCGAAAAGCGTCCCTGTGGCAATTTCGGGCCGCAGAACCACCCCCTCCAATCACTGCGAACTCAATTTCTACATTATTTGACAAATGTATCTACCCTACGTGATCTTATATAAATTGTTCCGAACCCGTGCTTTATAAAAAAAAATATGGAAAAACTTTCCGGCCGAAATGTACGTCATGGCGAAATTTGCAGTGTTTTTTATCAGAGCTTACATCGCATACGTCATAAATAAGGCTTATACCCTTTCAAACAGATGTTGCTGAAGTAATGAAATATAAACAAAATAGTTGTATCGCACATGTGACGTCACGTTTCCGATTAAATTGTTTTGGGCTGTGCACATATTTAAAATTACAATATTGAATTACGTTTTGACGCGTCAAAAAATCACTGTGCGAAATGTGTTTTCGCAATGCAACTGCCGATTCTGCATAAACGACCTTTTGACAAAATATTAAATATTCATGAACGGTTTGATTTATGACAACGTGTTTCGGTGATTGTGTTTATTAAAAAAACAGTTGCTATTCTGACGCATACATTGCACTGACAGTAGGTTATGTAAAACCAGCGTTATGGCTTGTAGGTAACATGCATATTATATCGATAATGCAAGTAAACCGCGACTGAGCTAAGTTATTAGTTGGATATCTAAGAGGAAAACACAGTTTGGCGCGTTGGCGTCAATTAATTTAATGCCATCTATCCTTCGATGAATAAATAATTATAAAACAAATAATAAAAATTTCAGTCCAACTGAAATAATATTAAAATTAACCAGTGTCGTGGTTTGACACTGGGGGGAATATTAGTGTGAGATACTCATTCCTATTGCATCTGTATGTATCAAAAATCTTTATATGTATAAATAATGATGCTTCGGAATCTTTCTGTTATTCCAGGGGGTGAGCAACATTTTTATAGAAGGGACCAGCTACAAATTTAAAATCCAAAATGATTAATCTCATTAATGGAAATACTATTATAAAACGGCGAAAGATATATGTATGTGGAAAAAGATTATATAACCGATCCATCACGGCTGCCCGAAACCGTGTCGTCCGAGGAGGGTCTATTTTCCATTATAAATTATAAAATCAAAGCATTTCAAGGAAACATATTGAAAAAATCTTGATCAATATATTGCCAAAATAATGATTTTTTTTATGTGTTACAGCGCAACCATGTTGTTAGATACCGTGTTATGGAAGGGTTTCGTGTATATTAAAATATTTATTGATTAAAAGATCTGTTATTCCCCTTTGTTAGCTTTTGGCGAATTGTAATAAATATTGTGCAATTCTATCTTTATTTAAAGGGGTTTTAAAGCATATTTTACGTTCTTCGCAAATATTTATGTTTATATAAATACATTTTTTGTATTATTCAATCATTTTAATGATTTTATTCTTTTAACCAATCCGTCATAGTAGCTTGAAAGCAACCGCGTCGTCCGAAGGTGGTCTATTTATAAGGAAAAATAGACCCCAAGCATTTCAAGCCAAGATATTGATAAAATCTCAATCAATATGTTGACTTATTTTTCAAAAATGGATTATTCTAACAATAAAAATGGTTATAATATAGACATAATATGGTCGATATTTTGGATTTTTTAAATAATCAATATAACGCGTATATGACACGCGCACCCGATAATGTCTCGCTGCACACTGAAGATACGCCGCCGCCAAATTCACGTGACACTTATCACTATTATACGTTTTACTCGCATTTTTACGGATGCCAACGAGAAAAAACATCGCGCCCGTAGCCACGGGAATATTGTTGTTTTTATTTTTTTCGCAATTGCGGACAATAAAATCAATAATTATTCTATAAACGAATACAAATAATTTGTTATATGTAGGATTATTATTAAAAGAATTATTCGAGACAAATAAATAACTAGGATTTTCAAATAGACCCCATCGGCACGGATAGGTGTTGTTTCTTTGCCATTAATTGGTATATATTTACATACATCATAATTAGTACATAATTTAATCTCGATCGATTATCGCTTTAAGTCAAAATGTAAAATCTTTAAAGGGTCGCGGATTGCTCACCCCTGTGTTATGCCAATTAACCATCGTAGTCAAAATAAATAAAATCATTAATTTTCAGTTTTTTTTTTAGAATAATCGAAGATAGTTGTATTTATTTCTTGTATTTTTATTAATCAGAAAACCTATCATAATTACTGTAAACTAAATATTTAATTTCTCATTTATATCTGTTTAGAAAAAATAATTGTGTTACTCTGATTCTTAAATATTTATAAAACTGCGATAAATTATTATAAACACATATTTTTATTATCTATTAATTTAGTTAACTCAAACAGTATGGTCGGGTATGCAAACATAAAGTTTTTATGTTTCTCTAGAACTTTGTTGTCATTCAGGGAATATTGTTAAATTTAATTAATTCCATATATTTTAAATATATACATCGCAAATACGAAATACATAGTGTATATACATATTATTATTATAAGATTTATTACTAGAACTACTTTCTCTCTAGAAAAATTATAAAGGCTTATCTAATTTTTATTTCTTGATTTAACATTTGTGTAAAATTAAATAAACTTCTATTTATTTATTTTCACATTAAATTTAAATATATTTTACGATACTTGGTGCAGATTTCTGTTGTTAAACAAAAAACATACATTTTTCGACATTCTTGACATGAACAGAATCAAAAGAAGACATTAATAATGCCGGTTGAAAAGAAATATGTTTAAATATCTCGTCTTGGATTAAAAGTCAATTTGAAATTTCATATTGATTTTAAGCCCAAAGAAGAGTTTATTTATTTATTTATTTAACAACGATGGATAGATGGTATAACAAAAAGATTCCAAAGCGTTATTCACGCTTTTAAAGATTAGATAATGACTCTAAAGATGCAAGGGAAATAAGTCTCTCACAATTAAACACAGTGTCAAACTACGACACTGGTTAATTTTATTATTATTTCAGTTGGTTTGATATTTATATTATTGTTGTATAATTATTATTATTGAAATAATATAACAAAAATATACCATAACACTTTTTTATAACTCTTGGTAATTATTCTTAGTCAATTTGGTATTTTTATTTTTTTATTCGCAATTTTTAGTATACAGATTATGTTGTTTGTTATATGTAGAGAAATAATACGCAAGAGGGTCGTGAAGAAAATTACTTTTAACATTTTAGGAGGGAATTAAACATGTAAATGATGGTTGCTTCTTGTTTATTATTTTTAGATAAACTTGAAAAAAACAAAACACAGGAAATAAGTCTTAAAACTATTATTTAACATAAACTAGTATGAACTATATATATTTTTTTTATTTTGGAATCTTTAATATGCGAAGCGGAAGCGGATTCTTATGGATTGATCGGCACTCCTGGCATCTGTTTGGTGATTTGGAGGAAATTGAATTACGTCCTCCGCTCAGTCGACAATGGAGGTGTGGTGGGTGGGGGATGGGATAAGAGGACGGGAGGGGGAAGATCCGAACTTCAGCATGAATTGCCATTTGCTTCAGCCCAATTAGATATTTTTAACAATGGGACGATTGAACAACATTACATGAACAATTAATCGAATCTGAACGAAAATTTAATTACAGCGAACGCCTAGGACTCGCGTAATTATTGCGAGATGTGCGTGTTGTGATGGGCTAAAAGATTAGTACAGCCCAGAGGCGTCTTCTTTAATCATCAGATATTATAAACTTTGAAGGTACATGTATCGTGAATCTATTTGACTAAGCTTCGGACGGATTGTGTACATCGGGGCCCGGCACCTGAGTGATATAAATGAGGTGTTGTAATCATTAGCACAATGAACACCATTTGCTTTGGCAAGTCACATTGTTCGCAAAACTCGCGGCAACTTTCCGCGCGTCCCTCCCCAAGCTTTTCCTCTCTTCTCCTCTCTTCCCCTCTTGGGAAACAAAGATCCAAAGCAATAACTGACGCTTTCAGCTTGGAAACTTTCCACATTAGCGGCTGTCATTGCGGCGAAACAATATTTCATTGGGAACACACCATGACATTGATCGAATTTGGAGGGCCGCAACCCCTTCAAGTGTCCAAACCGGCGGCGGTGACAGTCAGCGCCACGAAAAAGAGGCGACGCCTTATTAAATATAGGCGTTGGGACGACTTGGAATCCCGCGGGGGGACCCTTCCTCGGCTATTATCCATCAGCATGGAGAATGTCGCAGGCTAAATTGGCCATGAGAATTCCGCTATGTTTGTGTTAAACCAAACTCTCTATAAGCAGATTTTCAGACGCGAATAAAACTCACTGAGCAGAGGTCAACAACCTTCTGTACACAGCGCAACTCCTTCCTCAAAGCCGGAACAAGACAATCGCAAAATCCGATAAAAATACAACTCTTTTGATTTACTTTGCAATTTGCATGAAACAAGACAAATAAAAAACAAAAAGAAAACTCTTGGAATCTGTACAAAATTTTAGAATATAAAAACATGGTAATGAATGATTAATCTTGTAATAATATAAAAAAATCATGCTAATATTTATCACATATAGATTATTGATATTGTTCTTCATATATTTTATTTAAAATATTTAAAGATTTTTAAACCTAATATTTGCAATCCAAGAGACTAAAAAAATACAGCGAATCTTTTAACTTTCTTTACATCAAAAGCTCAAACTTACATAAATCCAACAAAATCCTTTATCACGAAACAATTTTAGAATGATTGAATGAAAATGTATGTTTGTAAATGGATAATCTTAAAATGCCGTATGGTTCTAGCATTTATTATTGTATTTTAAATAAATACAAAATCTAAATTTCATAATGTTTTTTTAGTCGAATCTACGAGCTACTTTGATTATATTTTTTTTACAAATTAATTAAAATAGATTTTTATTTGGAAAATGAATAAAAAGCATCTATATGGTTTGATCTGATATCCGATTTAAAAAATGCCCTAAAAATATTTTTCTTAAATAAAATACGCAGAATACGCAATATATTAAAAACAATAAATAATCACAATATGAAAAGGGTAAATTGTTTTCACTATTAAAGGGATTTAATATAATATTTTAATATTTAGCTATAAATAAAAAACCTATAAATAAATATAAAGCAACGGAAAATCACTGCACTTTATATTCCCATAAAAACTAAGTCCATGGTCCTCCATGAGCGGAATCATGCGCATGGTCACGTTTCTCAGAAATGAAGGAAAGTCGATCCAGTGTTAATAACAATATATTTTATTTCAATCAATGTCTTACAATATTTATTATCAGATTAATCTGAGGCACTTTGCAAACTTTTTGATATCTGCGATTTTCTATATCTGGTTTATAAATAATCTTTAAATAGTTCAGCAACCGGAATATCAAGTAAAAAACTTACTATTCCCCACAGACGACTGTAACACTTTTTGACAGCGATTATAAAACTCACCCCAATATCAAACAATACAGTATATAAAAATATGAATATATACCATCGATCTATTCGAAATGGCTAATTTCTTTATAATGTTTTTCGGATACGTTGGAATATATAAACATTATTATAAAAAAATGTTTCAGAACCTCAAGGGTATGATTGTATAAAATCGTGTAGCTAAGATCCATAATTACGATATAATATGTTAATAAAGATGTATATATTTTTTTAGCATTATTCTGAATTATGCATAAGGATAACGTATCCCTTTTTTTTATTTTAAAATCTTTTGTATGTATCACATAATTAATATAACGATACAAACGCCCCCTGGGAACAAAAAAAAAATTGCGAAATCTGATTCTCGGCCTATTCACGGCGTTTCCCTTTCATTTCGCATGATTTACGTTTCTCCTATTTTTTTTAAAGCTTCCTCCTATTATTTTCTTGTTACAGCTTTGTAGGTTTTCATCAGGATTTTGTGCCGGAGCTTTCCGTTTCTCGTCCAGACCTATTCTTCTCCTAATTAAGGTTCATAGCAAACGGTATAATAGCCACATTTTTATATGAAAATATTGAGCCGGCCGGAGATGAATTTAAATATATATATGTTTTTGACCCATATATAAAAAAAAAATGTCAAATTAAATTGTAATGTCAGTCTGATGTTATGCCATTCATGACCTCTGCGTTTTTCATACGTAATTTGATTTTAATAAAAATGTCACTTACCTGACATTTATTCACAGTCTCAAAATTCTAATATTCTAATTTTCACTGTCTCGCTACGTAAAGGTTACGCGATATCGCCCTAATTAAATATGACATATACGTAAATTGTATTTGTGTAAATAATACCCCTTTCCAATTTAAAAAATTCAAAGGATTTTCAACCCATGGATCTCGTGCGATTTTTCAGCAACTTCAATGCCTAAGTCTAAGGCACGTTGTGTACCGAGCGCGTTATCCTGAAATTTTCACGAAAATAAATACACCCGACCGTATTTTCGGCTTAATGGCTCTTTGTAAAATTGAAAGCTGTCCGTTGCCTTTTTGTGGTCGAAGCAATGAAAATGGAGAGTGGTGTGTGACTTTTTATATATATTTTTTCTAGAATTATTTATTATTTCAATGTAATAATGTATCACTACTGCGAAATAGGTACAAACTGCTTTTTATAATAAATTTATACATCCTTATTAATACATATCTTTTAAATATAGATACGTCTTTTAATCTTCTTGAAATAAAAGTATTTGCGGCGATTTTTTACGCCATAATAGTATTTTTAATATTTTTTAAATAAACGCTTAAATGGTTTACAATTATTGTATTTAACTTTTATATTAGTCAAGAAGGCAAGACTTGGGAGTCGTATATAAATCTTTGTCCCATGAAATATTGTGTATTATCCATCTATGTAATACAGATTTTTTTATGTCAAATACACCCTTTTGCAAATCAAATACAATTTTTTACAAATCAAATATATTTTTTTACAAATCAAATTGACCTTTTAAGAATTGAGTTAAGCAATTAAATATTTTTCGGTTCCTTTATAAATGTAAAAAACGGGTTCTATGGTTG
>JAGXCT010031175.1:0-14052 GCA_022495035.1 Philopotamus ludificatus
GGACACGATTTGTTTGCGCATGTACGCGATGCGCCCCGCACTGAAAGGGTTAAAGTGACTCGTATAATATTTTTTAGTGATCGACGCCATTTAAAATCTATAAAATATTGAATAAATTCAGTGCAAAGTTGTTAAATCTTTATTGGCGTTTTCTACGTCTTTGCGAATATAAATCCGCGTTTCTGATTTATTTTATATATAAAATAAATAATAAAAGTTCTAGAAACAATTTTTGCAACGTGTGTGTATTTTTTTATCTCCTATATTATTCCGTCGAATGAATTTTGTTCAATTTAATCCCGGCTAAAAATGCAGTAAAGCGTGCGAGTTGTTTCTGTGCAAAAAAAATCGCATGCAATGTATACTCATAAAGGTAGTGCAAATATTTACGTTAACAACATTGCCGGATACGTACAAAAAAAATGCTATTTTTATATCATCCGGTAATATTTCAAATCTCTTTGGATTTAATTCAATAAAAAAAATATGATAGATTTCATGGAATTCGTGTACATGGCACGAGATTGCAATCTTGGAATCTGTCGTAAAGTTTTTATCTGTGGAAATTTCTCGAAATTTTTTCGCAGCAGCTAATAGATCCCAATGGACACATATTTCTTTGTGACTGCCTTCTCCTGCTACACACGCAAATTTATATAATACAAAGGGCGGGGTAGGTAATTCACAGACTGTACCTTTGATGGCGGGATAAGATCGCACAAAGAATCTTTAAGGCTCAGTTCTCTGATGATCAAAAAGCAATTTGTGGTTTCGTATCGTCATGGAGACCTTTGAAATACAGGACCTGGTGAAATATGTCGCCGGAGAAAGTGGCCAAAGAAATCGGTCGGTATCCAGAGATTTTTTTTCCGCTGCCGGTGAATGGTGCGAATGACAGATTGGTCTATTGGGACCATCAATCTTCCGACAAAATTATTAAAGACGAAATCTGTGGATGTTATTAAAGGGACGCAATAAATAAATCGCAATATAAACAACCGCAAATAGTTTGAAAATAAATATATATATATATTTTTTTATGCCAAACTCCAAGATTTGATATCCATAATAAATATTTATGAATATCAATTCGTATTCATTAGATTTCGTCGGTAAACATAAATATTTTCAAACAACAAATTAACCTTTGCGAAATCTGATAGATCGCCTATTCAAATTTTAGCGATGAAATAACAGCCAAACAAAAAGGAAACCGAATTTATAATGTAACCGGATTTTTTTCCAGTCTGAAAATAATTTATTTCTCCGGGGTTAATTGGTATTAAAATTGTATAAAAAAATACTTCTCTCACTTTTGATGCTATGTAAAAAAAATACAAATTTTTATTTGGGGGCCGATCCCCGTCCCCCGATTCCGCCCTTGCCGTTTACTCTATCAGTGTAGACTCCATTGGGTTTTCAGTGTATCAATGTAACATTTATTAAATAAATTGTTTGAAGTCCCGAACAAATTCGCACGTATAAATCTTTCCCTATTCAATTCGGCCGGCTTTCGTTTGCCGGTGGAAAAAAATCAGTGAGACGAAAGATAACTCAATAATTCCGATGCGAGGAGAGGCGATTCATCACGGCTGGCTGGAAAGCGATGACTCTCGCCGGCCTCCGTGAATAAAAAAAAAATACGAATACGAATTTCCCGCCAAAGCGTATTTGTAAATAACTATGACGTGTGTTATGATGTAAATCAAAATGTTGATTAAATAAGCGGTTATAGAATATTAATATAATAATTTAATTAGTTTGCTTGAAAAATCTAGCATGAAAATATTTATGGAATACATATCCATCAGCTTTACGTAAACGGATGCGTTTATTTTTAAACATAAACATCCATTATATATATTTTAAAGCAAAATTTAATCGAAAACCATGTTTTTTATACACTTATAACCCGTGGATTTTTCTTATTAAAAATTGCTTATAATTTATTTAATTTAAAAAAAATCATGCTAATACTTGACCTATTTCTTTATTGACTATGTTTTATTTTAATTTAAAATAATATTTTTTATAAGGTGTGAAATATATTTTCCGTGAAAAGTAAATTTAAATTTAAAATAAAGATTTCGTTTTACGTATAAAATATTCTTTGCCATTAAAAACTAATAGAATAAATAATTATGTTTGTAATAATTGCTTGGTTAATAAAACAACTTAACCGAATGTAAAAACTTTTAATTTATAAAGGCTGCGACATAAAATTTCGCGAGTTTACTTGGCACAATTTTCGGTATACCTCATTTGTGTTTATTATTTTTATATATATGTAATATAATATGTAGAATAAATTATTTATTATTTAATTCATGATCAATACAAGTATGCGAAATGGACATAACATATCTACCAATTTTTTACCCATATTCTTGACTTGAATATTGGCAAAAAATTAACTTTAAATAGATTCAATTCCTTTTTTAGACAGTAGCTACGTTCCATTAGTAAAGCATGTAAGAAAGTGTAACTCATAGAAAAATTTAAGATAGACTTACATAAAAATTATAGTGGACTAGCCTTAGTAGTAGTGTTAAAAAATATAAAACAAGTAAAAAAAGCGTGTAAAAAAGAATGAATATGTAGTTTAATAATTGAAAATGTTACTTAAACATACATACTGTATAGTAATAATACATTTAAAATGATTTAATAAAAGCAAAGGCTGTAACAAACAAACAAAAAATGCTGTGAAAATCGCGAAATTTATTGGCGTAGACTGTATTTAGGATTACTCGGAAATTGGTAGGATTAAGAAGAAAATTCTAAAAGCGAAATAGTAAAAGAGGGGAGATTCTGATGCAAAACAGTTTCAAGGTGATTTTTTTTTGTTAGCATAAAAATTATTCTAGTAACAAATATTTTTTGTATGAAGCTTTTCAAAGGACTAATTTATTAAAAATAGCCAAAATGATTAAAACAAAAAAATATTTTGATACATTTAAATAGTTGTTCTTCTAAATATTGTTGTTGCAAAAAATATTGTATATTTCACTTGAAGTTAGTCTACAAACCCCATAACTAAATAATATGTACTAACCAATCCTGTACATGTTACTTGATATTTTTAGAGGTCAATATCCTTTATTTTTACGTATTTATTACATATATTTTTAAGTTAGTCGTTCGATACTTTTAGGATATTTTTTTAATAATTAGTTAAAATAGTATCGGTGAAGTATATGATGGTTATAATAAATCATAAAACCATTTTATTGTAAATAAATAAATTATACTGGTCAATGTTAGTCGGCTAATTTCATTTATATATCCAATTTTCGCATTTGAGAAAATTTTCGTCCCTTATTATTATGGCGTCCTTGAGCTCAAAATTGCTAAAAAATTTAAGCAATTAGTGCGTCATGATGGCTTTTATGATTTTCTATAAAACGGGTCATAATCAGGCTTACGAGGGGTATCCGAATGCCTGGGTTTCTTGGACTGTCCCTTTACGGCACCATAAAAACCAACGATCTGTCCCGCCGGCCTTATAATTGCAATTTGATGGTGCCGTTCCAATTCTGAGTGATGATGTAATTTTTTGAAAATTCCACAAATTCATTAGAATATTTTGTCGACTTGATCGCGCGACTAACTGCCGTTCCGGATTAACTCCGGCTTGACAAATCTACCCAGCTCGGAATTTAATTTAACCGGTTCTTGTCCGGACGATAAATTTATTTTGCCCCACATAAAAATGCATATAGGGTTCAATGTTAATAACATGTAGATTGGTGTGGCTGACACACGACATTCAGCCATAAATTAACTTTTGCACATACACAATTTAAATTAAAACATAAAACTATTTTATTAATGTGCAATGAAAATAATAAATGCTTGGTATTTAGATAATTAGTCTATAACTTAATTTTTTAATCAGTGATCTTAATAATAAGTACTTAAAGATAGATCAAGTAATAGATTATTAACTATTATTTTTGAAGCGTGTTCAACGTCAATATTTCGCACCATGTTTTTTAGCTAAATCAATAAATTAAATAATATTCTAAGAAGTAAATAAATCTGATTCTTCCGACCCACCGTTACTACCGACCTATTTGATTTCAATTTCGAGATTATAAACCATTTAAACTAGACAGTCTTCGGTTATTTCATCTTTGCTGAATAATTCCTCAATACCATGGCAATTTAAATCGTATCAGCAATTTTATCATTTCTTCGCGGAATATTATTACCTCAAACGACTATTTCAGGCCATAGTGATTTCCAACAAGCATTTATTTTTGGGTTTTTTAAATTTTCTGATCCCGGTAAGCATTTTCTTCAAACCTGGTCAGATTTATATAAATTTTCTTTAACTATTAAAAAATTCATTGCTCTTTTTATTGAAATCCTATACCTATCCTTTCTCGGGCAACAATTGAGTTTTTTCCAGACATAATCCGTTCTTAGAGATGACTTTCATAGCTTTATGTGTTATTATATTATTAAATTGCTATTATTTCAAATGTTATTAGTTTACCTTAAATGTTATGTTTGACAATGTATAGATCAGGGATTCTTAACCGTTTTTCTACATCGACCTCTTTTAAAAGAATAATTTTCTTCATTGACTCCCTTACTTGTTTATCTTTAATATTAATATATCATACAACATAATCATAATACTGACTAACCATAACTGACTTAAATGTAATAAAAATATGTCAGTAAAATTTATTTTACATTATTAAACATAATAATGCAATGGTAGTGCTTGATGCTTTTCCATAATACATTTTATATTAGGTGTGAAATTAGTTAATTATAATCGTAAATCACATTCTGTAAGCATTCTGTAATATTTAATCAATTTATAGTATTTCTGATTAAATTGTTACCATAACTAAATCCTGCCTTAAACAAGTAAGAACTAGGAAAAGCTAAAAATATCAGATCGTTGATATGGATTAATTTGATGTATTTTTGGCGAATATAATTCCAAAATTTGGCAGAATCATTTGATTAGAAATTGGTTTTATCTTCCAAATTCTTTTTAGATTTTCTATCAATTCTTCTTGTAGCAATAAATCAAATGGATTTATAATCCAAGACAGGATCTAAACTTTCTAAATCATTATAACTGGCATTGATATATTATTTTATTCTTTTAAGTGGTCATTGTAGATTTGAAAATCATTAAATTATAATCTCATCCTATTTAACAGCAAAAAGCTGTTTTAAATATCGAAAATCATTTTTATTTAAAGTGGAAATAAATAAACCCATTTTAGAGTGAAACCTAAATATAACTGTCCGAGTTTGAATAAGATTCACGTAGTTTTTTCTTTTAATTTATTTTGCATATTAATAAATAAAGAAAATAGCCAAGTAAAATAGATACTTTTTTAATTCAATAATAACACTTTAAAACAGAAAAATATATGATGTAACCCCAGTAACCCTTTTTTTAACTCCCGTCGATTACATATTAAAGGATTTACTTAATTTATAGACCGTCAATGTAAAAATTTCAGTAGGAAATCTAATTAATTAAATTTTACAACATATGGTAATATTTTGTTGTACCGCCATTTAACATAAAAATCGCTTAACATTCCCTTAAAAAAATCATAACTATGGAAAATCAACTAAGCATGTAATCATTATCGAAAATCTAGTAACTTCTCTATTATTACACTGACAAAAACGATGTTATCATTCTCATTTTCATCAACATGAGTTTTCCAAAAAGTTTTTGTATTGATCTAGATATTGTTCTTCAATAAATTAATATTAGAAAGAAACGCGTCAGCTTTACAACATTTAATAGCTGTCATATCAATTAGTTTAAAATTATTTTTATTCTAGCCTTATATCAAGGAAAAATTGAAAATCCATTAAAAAAATTAAAACATACCCAAATATTTTAAAAATATTTTTTTTGTATATATCTCGTCTCTGTATCCCTTGCATAATTTATTTTCATTTTTTTTTCAAATTGATTCCCTCCCGTTGTTTCCATTCCATTTGACAAATACCCAATAAGCCCGGTTCTGATTGCCCGTTTCGAGTTTCGATTAAAATTCCAGCGGTCAGTACTATCTCATGGCGGACGGATACGCAAATATTTGGCGAAACTCTTTCCGTTTGTTATTGCAAGAAATAACGAATGAATAACTTAGAAGTATGCAAATTGGCCGCTCATAAATATTCAGGGCCGCAACGATCCGGGGGGCAAGTTGGGGGGGCCATACATACAAATTTATTTATATTAAATCAATTTAAATTTGTTTGTTGACGCTAAAATGTAATGCCCAAAGAAAACAATAAAATTTCGACCGGCGAAAATGCTTTGCGAATATTTTATCGGACGTGGAAATGTTTATATTTGCGCCCGGGGCGGGACGTAATTAGGCGCGGGCGTTTAGTGCGGCCCTGATAAGATCATTATGATTTTCGTGAAATGTACATTCGCATTTTCGCGCCAAATCCGACCATCGATTATGCAAATACGACGTATTCGACCTATTTCCGTTGTGAATACATATTTCTTTAATCTTATTACGATGCGAGAACTTTTTCTTTTGTTCAAAATTAGGCCATATGTATTGTTAATATGCAAAGTTTGCGTAAATACGGCGAGTGTTCCGTGTCACAAATTAAATAAAGAGCGGCATAAAAAAATTACTCTTCGGCAAAGTATTGTAATAATGAAGCAAATTTCGAGCCGAAAAGGAGATATAAAGTGAAATAAGAAAGGCAGTATATAGACTTTTAATGGGGGGAACATAAACTTTTTTATAGTCCACTTACTATTAGGTAGATTATTAAAAATTCACGATACTTGATGGTGAGGGCTACAACTTTCTCTTTGGAATTTATGGTCGGTAAAGTTGTAGCCGTGAGTAAAAGCGCTGACATCATCCCTTATCATTATGTGCTCGAATAATACATTGCTTGGAAAATTGCCACTTCAATTGGGCAATATTACCGGAAACTTCCGGCTAATTATTGCCGATTCATAAAAATAACATATTACTCGACACGATTTTCTACTTAACGAAAAAAACATAATTTATTATAAATGTGGTCATATTTTGTAAAAAAAAAATAACCACTGCATACTGAATACAATTAAAGATTATAATAATTAAAATAGACAACAAACGATTTTTTTAGAAACAGTGATATTTTGTGTTTTTTCCCTTTAAATTTGTTAAAATCAAGATAAAACCATTCCAAAAATCATTAATTAATATTTAAAAAAAAACTGATTTACAAAAATCAGTGTGAGAAATTATTAACATTTTAATACTGTGCTTCCTTTCATACATAGTATTAGAAAAAAATAAAAAGCAATTATATTACAATAACTATTTTGTAGTTTTCCTAATTATTTAGTTACCGAGTAGTGAAACATCAGTTTGGTATATTATTATTGTATTTATAGCTATTGATAGCCAATTATTAATTAGGTAATTATATTGAAAAACGAAAAAGTTTTGAATACCTTTAAATTAAGTGAATCGATTTAATTGGACTATATGAATTATTAAGCTGTGTCTAAAATATATATTAATAATTGATAGTTACTGAAATAAGTATTTCTATAAATGTCACAAAAACTGCAAAGTACTTACAATACAAATATATTTTAAACTGTTCTTCTGTTCTTGGGTTTTCTACAAAACACTAAATTTTCAAGGTATCATATAATATATTGCCCTCAAAATATAATTCAATGCCCTTTCATTGACATCAAAATAGAACAAGGACTTTTAAATTATGTAAATAGATCCATTTTTTCATTTATTAATTTCGTTGAATTAGCAACAGACAATTTATTTATTTTTTCTAACCTTTAATTTTGTATGCCTTTAGTCTTCTATAGAACGGGATTCTATAGCTTAGGCTTTATCTTAGCGAGGGCTGGCTGTATTTTTTTAATCATATCACTCTAAACTCTTTTATGACGCAGAATTAAAAAAGTATTTTTCATTTATATATAAAAATGTAATTAACAATTTTTTAATGCTCCATTATAACTCTTAGTAAATTTAGATTCTTTTCAAATATACAGTAAGTTTCATTTATTAAAGATGTATACTATATTTTTTATTTAAAATTATTGATTAAGCTTACAAAATAAATTCTACCGTTATTTTACGTATTTTATGTGTCAGATGGCTTTTAAAAAAGTATCTACAAATAATACTAAAACATTTTCAGATAAAACCATTGTAAAAATAAAGTCACTACATAAAAATAAACACTAGGACTCAATAAATATTATTGTTTTTTATAAGATTGTACGTAAATACATATAAGCTTATTCAGTTATAATAAAATCCTAAAATATATTAAATATATAAAAATAAATAAAGTTAAATACATATATATATATTAGCAATCTAGGATTTTACTATTTAAAATATAGGCTAAGTTATTATTTTTCGATAGTCTTTCCCGGTCATCGTCTTTAACGTCCCTTAGAAATAATATGGGACTTCCTAAACTGGTCTATTTTTAAATAATGGGAAGTTCACCTTAGTATTATATTCCATGATTGTTTTCAAAAGAAACTCGACTATCTTAACATTTCTTTATAAAAATTAAATAATTTAAATTGTTATCCAATATGGAAATATTTTAAAAATAAAGTTATAAACATATTTCAAAATTTAGCATAAGTTACTCGCCAAATTTAACGGAACGTGCTTATATTCAAATTTTATTCATACTGTCGATGAAAAAAATGTATGTTTTTATGACATGCACTATTCCACCCCTGCCCCCAGTGCTGGGGGGAGCTCGTCTATTTTTTTCCTTGTCTTCGGCACCCCTCGGGACCTGCCTCGACACCATTTGCATATGCTCGCAGCTTCGGTTATAAAATTTATTATTTACACGTGTATCTGGCCGCCTCATGACGCATCAATCCGACTCTGGAATCTGGCAAAAAGAATATTTTATCAAATTTGCTGATTCAATATGGCGGAGTGTACGTCGCGCCTCGGGGACGCCTATCACCAGGTCGCGATCCAATTTCAGACACTTCTCTAATAACTCGGAAAAGGGATGGAAATAATTAAAATGCCATCCAGTATCCGTATACATAAAAAAATATGTATTTGAAAGAAATCTAATATAGAAATTTCTCATTAGTTAAAAGTTTGGTTTTTGACAAATTGATTTTCTATGAAAGATTGTTGTCATGTACCGCAGAGGCCGAGAGTTTGACGGGGTGAGCCATCAACCCCTATTGCCCGCGGCTTTAATTTGGATTCGGATTGGAAACATTCCAGCTCAAGGGCATTTTTATAGACCTCCCGAATAATGTATACACGTTTGTTATTTCAGACGTCGGCCATTTCCAAACTGTAATGATTAAATAGTTACACAAAAGATATATATATTAAGCACGTGAGGGTAGCCAAAGAAATAGGGGATGGAATCAAACTCAGTAGACTGTCGGATATGATAAAGTCATGTCGTCTGTTTAGCCACTAATCAAAGAACTAATGATGTCTATGAGTTTAAAAAAAATATATATTTTGATTAATTATCAATACTTTGTCTTTATAAGCTTGACCATGCAAATTTTCTCCACATTAAACTAAACTAATTGTGAGATTTAAATGTAATTTATCTTATTTAAAATTTACGTTTATCTAGCTTTTAATTTAGACGAAAAATACGTTAAGTTTAAAATACCGAATCGAGAAGACCAGAGCGACATTTATCCAGATAAAAATATTTATACATCTAAACTTATATTATGCTCTAAAATTAAGATAAGTCAGTTTTATTTTATGTAGAGTGGGCTGAAAACATTTATTTTGTGGATACTTTATAATAATTTGGTCCTCAATATTTGTCATTGCATGTTAAAAATATTGAGATAAAGTCGTAGATAAACGCAAGCTTATATTAATTCAAATAAGGGATGAAAGCTTGCTTCTTAGTAATTTTTACCTCTTTTTTATAAATTTCGCTACTTTTTATTTTATATTTTTAAATTATATCTATCTTTTATTATTTTATTGATATGTTTTTGATTGATGATCTGGATTAATCTGTGATGCCAATCATGCAATGTTTTCTTTATTGTAAATAAATTAATATTTAAAAGCCAAATGTAGAAACAAGTTAAGCTTTTATGAAAGAAAAGCGAAGTGACACAAAAAGTGATGACTCTCGGTTGTTTGAAGACTTTAATTGTCAGCAACTTCCCCTTTTTGTCTCAGATTTCGGTCCCAAAAATATTATTACTGTAACTAACTAATAAAAAGCATTTATTAAAAATCGGCAAGATTGGAAAACAGGCTGTATATACCTCACTATACCTCACTATTTAAGATGATACTAAAGCACTAAATCACTACGTATTTAAAGAAGCTTGTATTGATAACTATTAGTCGCGATTTTGCTTCATCAAATTATCATTTATTTAAATTATTTATCTGAAAATATATTAATATAAAATATATGTCATCTAATAATAATTTAATATTTTATTGTAAAACATTTTTATTCAGATTTGGCAAAAAAAAGCACCACATAAAATTGTTCACATATTTTTTTTATTAAACCGAGAGGCGGATGTGGCTACTACACTTTTCCATGATGAAAATTCCAAATTTTAGATTTTAATATACACTTTGAAATGTGTTATATGAATTTTTAATAAAAGGAAATTTTAATTATTAAAAATCATACATTCTCCCATCGTATAAGTTGACTTTTGGATATATTTATTAATTAATCATCAAAGGCAGTTACAATTATTGGTAATATTATAAATAAAATACATAATAATTGATTTACATCCCTCCTAATTACTCTACACCGTGGTGGGGGTGAGACGACATGACTCACGTGGCACAACCCTATGATCGATTTAATTTGGCTAGCTCATAAATTGCAGATCGCATGCAGACTGCCATAAAAATCTGAGCACAATTAATATTTCGCAAACAAAGAAATACGCTAAACGATTAATTCTGCGTTAACGCTTAAATAATCCGGACAGGTTTGACTAATGCCGTTACAATTTATCGTCTTTTACTTTATGACTCGGCGACAATGACATTCATTTCGAGTCGCTAAGGACATTATATCCTCAACAGCTATTCTTAGGATATTACCCTCATTTTATAAGATTAACACTGTATTTAACGGGATCACCCGGCTCTGAATCTAGTTTCGCGCCAGTCTGATTATTACTTTAATAATCTTGAGATATTGCCGGCGAGGCAGCTCGCACTTTTGTTTTAATTAAACAAATTATATGCTTAAAACATTGACTATTATTATAATATTATATACAATCGAGATAGGGATAGATATAGGAGTGCGGTTTGCTTAAAAGCACAAAGCGACTTTATGGATAATAAATTATCAGACGATGAATATTTTGTGATCTCGAAATTATTTCGACTTCAAAAGACAGTAAGGGGGGAGGGGCAAACTTTACGAGAACAGGGGGATATTCCCGCCGTTGAATACTATATGTATGAGGGTGATGATGTAATCATTTTCGTGTCTTTAATTAACAGTCGTTACAAAGCCAGCTACTAAGCAAACCGTACCATCCTAGAGACGCAACCCTTCGTTGGACATGAGAGCCAAACTGATTAGACACGAGACGACTTGGAATTAGCTTATATAATTAAAATCAACACTGAAACGGCTTTAAAAAAAATGCTGAAACTAACCATGAAATTTCCTTTACAACTATAAGAAATTAGATAGAAAATGTCTTTATCTTTTAATAGATAATCTTAATCAAAATTATAAAATTGAAAGAATCAAGTTTATGTTGATCCTTGTTTAATTTAATTGAAATCTCTGCATCTTCAGACAGAAAATAACATAAAATTTATTATTTAAGCTTTTCTACTCCGTGGACCAGACGTATTCGCCTATAAGATTTTTTAGCAAACAATTTGAACCAATTTTTTTTAAATAATTAATAAAAATATTTACTCTTTTTTAATCTAATATCAGATCAAACCCTATATATGCTTTTTATTAATTTTCCCAATAAATATCTCTTATTAAATTTGTAAACTCATAGATTCGACTAAAAGTGGACAGTGTGGGATGGGTAATTAAATAATAAAAGCTAATTGTGATTAATTCTTATAACTGTTTTAACATTACCTTTTTGATCTCCTTCGATGAGCGTGAAAATATGATCTTATCCATTACTGAAATAAAAAACAAATCACACCCTATTCAATCCAAGATTCTTTATACGCATTGCATTGAATTATACATCAAGAAAAAATCGTTAATTTCATGAAATATCAAGAAACTGTTAAAACGCACAGTGGACGAAACGATGAATTATCAAACAACAACAAAAAACGTATTTAAGTTTATATGTGATTTTTTTAAATATTTTTTTATTTAATAATATCAGGTGCAAAAATTTACGATTATCTAAAATACAATGGTATACACAAAAAGAACGTATTTCATCTATTTTTAAAAATATGTGAATAGTTGCCAATTACTTTTAAACAAAGTAAACCGGAAAGTAATTAGGTTTTTGTTTAACATGAAAAATAAATATTTGAAGAATCACTATACAATTATTACTATAAGATAATTTCCATCTTGGAAAAGTTTTTTTATCAATAAATAAATTCAAGTATTTTTTTACGTCTTCCACTACAGAAAGAATTTTATTTATAATTGTATGCTCTAAAGATTTGAAAGATAATAATCTGATAGCGCATTATCTCGTGAATAAGATGGATACAATAGATCATCTAAATCCAATTCCCTATTTTTTAACTCAATGAATTAATTACGCAAAAAATATCCCACCAAACACAAAGAATTATCTTTTTCAAGTTTAATAGTGGTCAAGGAGGTGAATCTGGTACTTGATTTAAAAAAAGTCATCACTACTAACAATCTTTCTCAGAAACGGATCAGTCTTATACCTAGACTTGAGTGAGAAATTAATGGTTATCCTTTATTCCAGCACTGTTAGTGAATCTGTGCGGTACCCAAATTCCTTGTCTATTTATTTACCGATTCTTTTCAAATGGTTTTATATTATTCACCAGAGACAGCCGAGAACTTGTGAATATTTCTTTTAATTTTGCGAGGGTCGAGTTCCACCAGTGAATTTAAAGCGGCATCGTCCAGTTTTAGAGGACTTTCCTATCTTAGTTTGTCGCTTATTTTCATTATCACTAATTTTTGAAGTTTTGAGATGTCTCCATAAATTTCACAGATGGTCTCGGTAGCCAATTTTTGGCTCCAATTCCGTATGGAATAAAAAAAACATAAAATATTGTAAATTGGTCTCCTTTATCTACGGCCTTGAAATTTTACTAAGGAAAAAAAATGGAAAAAAATATAAATTGCAGACTACAAATAGAGCTGCAAAATTATACCAAATTTACCCTTTCATTCAACTGCAATCTGTGACAAACTGATGTTAAACGCCACAACAAAATATATATAGAAAATGTCAAACAATGACATTTTCTAGATCAAAGGAGCCCATCACCCTTAATATTTCGATCTATTACTTCAGTGCAAGATGCCCTTTCGTTGCAGCTGGACATTAATTCTTTGCGCATTTGGTCAATATTAAATCGCCTTCCATTAAGTATTGGGAAATGTCAAACAATGAAATTTTCTAAATCAAAGGAGCCCATCATCTTTAATTACAGGCTTAGGAACGTTACTCTTCAATGTGAGGACAGGTGCTCTCAGAAACTTTCCGATAACCAGAGCTATTACTCTGCTCAGTCACTTAGTCGAATGTGTGGATATATTTAAAGTTAAATATCGCCGTTTCGTTGATATTTTATGAGATATCATGAAATATTATGTCGTTAATTATTAAAAAAAAACTTTTAAAATAATTAGAAATTTATTCCTATTGTTATTATTTTAACTAAAAGAATATATCTTCCCCTGTATTCATTCCAGTTTATATTTCTAACTCAAACAGAAAATAAGTTACAGATATTTGGCATGGTATGCCATAAGTTTTCTCAGTGTGGTACGTTGGTTATATTACTCTGAGGTTCTTAACCCTTTCAGTGCGGGGCGCATGACGTA
>JAGXCT010031176.1:0-14068 GCA_022495035.1 Philopotamus ludificatus
GCAGAAACGAATGTAAGCTACTTACTCGGTAAAAGTAAAAAGAAAATCTACACTTGGATGTTACGATTGGTGGCCCTTTTTGCCGTATACTTCGGCGCAATCAAAGAAGCAACCCTTATGTGGGCTATAGGAGACATAGGAGTCGGATTGATGGCTCTATTTAACCTTATCGCTATATTATGTTTAAGCAATAAGGCTCTTAGACTCTTTAAAGATTATGAAAGAAGAAAAGCTCTAGGCGGAGAGATGTCTTTTAATAAAGAGGAGTTTGAAAATATAGGTAAATAAACACTTCATAACAGCTCATACTCTCCTTTTATTATTAGGAGAGTATAAGTGACCTTATTTTAAAAAAAATGACTTTATGCAGAACCTTCTCTAAATTCATTGTAGAAGTACTGGAGAATTTGTCTCAGCCTTCTCCCTATCTCATGGTAGTCATTAGGTTGCAGGCGAGAAAATGTCACTCTAATCGATGCTCTTTCGATGCCAAAGCTACAAGCCGGCAATAAAATAACCCCTTCTTCTCTTGCTAAAATACAAAGAATTTCTTCGTCTCGATAACTTGAGACCAACCAAGACCCAAATTCCTCTCCAAAAGAAAGTGTGGCAAGGTTTTGAGTGTCTAGTATTTGGTAGTAGTAACTATCATAATCATTCACTGTAAATGGAATCTCTAGGCCTTCATAAAATGATTCTACTCTTCGAACAAAATTAGCGCGAACCATACTATTATAACTTCTACTTGAATCTAACATCTCGAATAGTGCAAAAATTGCCATTTGTGCTTGCTGTGGGCCAGAAAGACCCCCCGAGTTACTCAGCGCTACCCATCGGCTTTCTGCTAAAATCCGATCGATAAATGGAACTTCATGCGGAATTTGAGGTGGAGACACAATA
Organism: Philopotamus ludificatus; assembly: GCA_022495035.1. Lineage (NCBI taxonomy): Eukaryota > Metazoa > Arthropoda > Insecta > Trichoptera > Philopotamidae > Philopotamus > Philopotamus ludificatus. The sequence continues at coordinate 901 of JAGXCT010031176.1, forward strand.
TTAGCGTAGCGTTGATCGAACATTTGCTGAGTCTCTTGTGACATCTCTTGTAATAAGTGATCAAAAATATTATTTCGATGGAGTGCGATTAAGCCTAATCTCCATCCAGGTGCACCAAAATATTTAGAGAGTGAGAAGATAACAAGCGTATTATAAGGAAACAAGGTGAAAAGGGATGTAAAGCCTGGGCAAAGCTGCGCATAAATATCATCCGATATGATCATCAAATCTGGCCTTTGCTCTAAAATTCTCCTTAAATGCGCTATCGTTTGCTCATTGAGACAGATAGAGGTTGGGTTAGAAGGATTCACCACATAAAAAACCCTAATTTCTGGATTTAGGAGTTTATTGAGTTCTTCTTCTGACCACTGCCACCCGCTTTCTTCGGTAGACCAAATATTAACAACTTCAAAATTGTACTCTGGAAGTTGCCATAGTTCTACGTAAGACTGGAAGTTGGGAGTTCCTACAGCTATGGTGTCGCCAGTATGAATTAAATGGTTCTTCGCTAGGGCATGGAGAGCATAAGGCATGGCCGCAGAAGCCCCCTCAGTTCCAAACACCTGTATGGAGTCTGCCCCTAAAGAAGTCGCCCCTATCGCTTCTAATAAATATTGAGCGGCTATACGCTCAACATTTGTTAACATTCGGCAAGGCACAGGATAAGCACACCCTAAAGAAGCAACTACCAATTCATAAATGAGGCTTTCGGTATTTAAGTTTAAGGTTTCACCACCATAAGCCAAAATACGCCTGAGTAGATCAACAGCAGGAACCTCTCTATGCCTTTCAAGAAAATGAGTAAAACGACCCTCCATTCCTTCCCGAACAGGGAGACCTCCAACATTCATTCCCTCCACGGAAAACACACGGGAAGATTCGCTAATCGCAAATTGTGATAAGTATAAAAAAGCCTCTCTCGCCTCTAAAGCCAAAATATTAGGATCCCCTACCCCTGCATCTAGCATTGGCCTATTTGGAGAGTTTTCTCTGGCAAAAGTGACCAAAAATTCTCTTAATTCAAATGGGTTTAACCCCACATATTGAGCATAACGACGGTCCATTCGATCTCCTGTTTTTAATCGTAATATGTTTTTTTTGAAAAATACATATTTATGATTAAATTTATTATTCATGGATGATTTTTGGTCACTCCATATCCAAGCAAATTTATCTATACATGTTTATTAAGTCAAGGGTTTCTCCTTTCTTTTGCATGTAACACTTTGAGTCGAGCGCTTCTTTCCAAAAAAATATCCGGATTAATAAACCAAGATTTTATCTTCTTTTCGATTTATTAATATCTTATTACTTTTATTATATTTAAAATAACAAGATATTAAGGGCAGTTATTGCTATTTATAAGGAAGACTTATGCAATTAGAATTCAATAAAGAGCTCTTAAATATTAAGACCAAAACCATAGAAACACTCAATGTTGATTATATTTCTACTCCTCATTCTCCGCGAATTTTATTTATTCATGGGGCCATGGGGTCTAGTCGATACTTTTATCCTCTCATGAGTGGAGTCTGCAAGCTGGGATTCGAGCCTTGGGCTATCAATCTTAGGGGACATGGAAGCAACCCTCCTTTCAACCTAAAAAAAACGAGAATGAAAGACTACTTACAAGATATTGATCTCATAATAAAGCATATTCAACCTACCGTACTTTTAGGCCACTCTATGGGGGGGATTCTCGCTCAAAAAATTGTGACCCAAAGGGATCTCTATCCCAATATTAAAGGTTTAATTTTATTTGCCTCTGTACCTGCTGGGGCGATTAAGTGGAAAATTAAGAGAAAATTATATCTAGTATGGAATTTTTTGATTCGACTCCCCTATCTTTTCTGTGGAAGGTATTTTAGGGAGGTTAGGCATTTTTTTAGTAAAAATGTAGCCATGAATCATACTAGCGTGGAGGCTCTTCAATATTTATTTTCAGAGGCTAGAAAAGCACAAGAAAAATTGGTGGAGACTCCTTATGTCTTTTGGGATCTAAAATGCGCCCATTTTCGTAATATTACGCCTACCGAAAATTATCCATCGACGATTGTTTTTGCTGGAGTCCATGATCGAATGATGGATCTTCCTGGTCAACAGGCTTTAGCTCAATTTTATAACGCTCAATTTGTGGCTTTACAACAAAGTGGCCATATGTTGGTGATGGGAGATGAGATGGATCTTATATTCAATCATCTAAAGTTATTTTTAGATGACTTAAACTAGTTATATCGTATCTTGAATTAACGAAATCACCGGCGAAGGGCTTAAAATAGCTCTCCCTTTCAACTCAACGATCTCCAATAAAAAAAGAAGGGCCAAGGGTTCTCTTCCACAAGCTTTGACGATAAGATTTTTGGCACTCAAGGCGGATCTTCCTGTTGCAAGAATATCATCTACAAAAACAATTCGATCGTTTTCTGTAAAAGATCCGTCTTTGATAGCGATTTCTCCCTGACTCTGATACTCATTTTCATATTCTCCCTCGATAAAGGGTGGGGGAAGCTTATGAGCTTTACGGATGAGGGTGAGACCTATGCCCATTTTATACGCCATACAAGCGGCAACAATAAACCCCCTCGCTTCCATAGCAATAAGCTGGGTGGGACGATGGGCGGCAATTAAATCACAAAGTTGATTGGTGCTTTGATGAAGAGCGTCGGCGTTCGACCATAATGGAACGAGATCTCTAAATAAAACCCCAGGGATGGGAAAGTCTGGAATATATCCTACAAAATTTTGTAAATTAGTCATAATTTGAGTACCTTTCGTATATTAATAAATATTCTCTACGGAGGGGCTGATGGAGTTAGATAACCCTTTCAATCTTTTTAATTTATGGTTTAACAAGGCTCAAGAAACTTATAATCAGCATAACCTTATGGCCAATGCGATGACTTTAAGTACTGTTAACGAGGCATGCGAACCAAGTGCTCGTGTGGTATTATTAAAAGAAGTCTCTTCCGATGGATTTATTTTTTTCACTAATAAAAATAGTTATAAAGCTCAGAATATTAAAAATAATATTCATGTTAATTTGCTCTTTTTTTGGGAACTGCTCCACAGGCAAGTTCGTATCCAAGGAACCGTGTCTGAAATTGATGAGACATCTTCCGATGATTACTTTAAAACACGCCCATATTTAAGCCAAATTGGAGCATGGGCTTCACAACAATCAAGCATATTAGAGACTAGAACAGCTTTTAATGAAGCTCTGGAATATTATACAAACCTCTACCCTACGGATGTTCCAAGGCCACCGCATTGGGGAGGATATCGGGTCCACCCTTACTACTTCGAATTTTGGAGAGGTGCCCATTTTAGACTCCATACAAGACGGGTCTTCACACTGGATGTTGCGGCTTGGAAAAAAACATACCTCCATCCTTAGTCAGCAACTATGCGAATAGAGTATTTAAGCCATTCTCACCCGCAGTGTTTAGGAATGAATATTGGAGGATTTATTCATTTTACGCTCGGAAGAGTTAAAATGTTTCCGGCACTCCACAGCTCTTCTTTTAAAACTGATCGCACATCTCACTATGCTGGGCTCGCATGCGGGTATGTATTCCATATTCAAGATCTAGTGATCTACCATGCTGGAGATACAGGCCTTTCTATGGAAATGACTCTCTTGGAGCCCCACGCTCTTGATATTGCGATGCTCCCCATTGGAGGGCTTTACACAATGGATGTGACGGACGCTAATCATGCGATTCATTTTATTAAACCTAAATGTGTTATTCCTATGCATTATAATACATTTGAATCCATTCAAACCGACCCTTCCTTACTCCATAACCCTTATGGAAATATTAAGATTATGGCAATGGGAGATATTATTCATCTGGAATAAAGACTTTCACATATCGCCACTTTTGCTATTACACTAGTATGATTCACTCACCAAAGGACTTTTTATGCCACCAATCGCTATTTTATTTATTGTTACTTTTATTGGGATGCTAGGATTCGGAGTACTGTTTCCACTGATTCCCGCCTTTGCGCTTAAATATGGGCTTTCTAAAATGCAAATTGGCCTTTTAGGGGCCACCTTCCCCCTAGCACAAGCGATCTCTAGCCCTTTTTTTGGAGCCTTAAGTGATCGATTAGGGAGAAAAAAAATTATTATTTTTTCTTTTATCATGGTCGCCTTCTCATACCTTATCATTGCGGTGGCGAGGAGCTTCGAAGTGATTCTCTTATCTCGAGTGGTCGGTGGATTTTTTTCTGGGTCTTTCGTGGTCGCAATGGCCGGTGCAGCAGATCTTTCAACATCAGAGACACGCATACGCTATATGGGCTTAATCGGGATTTCATTTGGATTAGGGTTTATGTGTGGACCTGTTTTAGGCGGCCTTTTAGCTGGACATGACATCAATAACGCAAATGTGGGTGCCGTGGCTATTGCTGGGATCATTTTTTCTATTCTAGCATCGCTCTTATCCTTTGTTTTTTTAAAGGAAACGCTTCACCCTCAAGAAAGAATCGATCGCTCTTTTACCATCGCTACTTTAATGAAAGAAACTCTTAATAACCGGATGCTCTTACTCCACTTTGGGCTTAATGCGTTGATCACTATGATTTTTAGCAGCTTAGAAAATTTTTTAAGCGTGGGGATCAGCGTATCATTTTCCTTTTCTCCCTTCGAAATCGGGATTTTTTGGGGAGGGTTCGCCCTACTTCTGAGTGTCGGCAGAATATTCTTAATCCAATATATGAGGAGCTATATAGGCATGATCGTTGGATTTTTAATTGTCATGGCCTGCATCCTCCTTTATATTCCAGGGCTGGGCACTCCTAATCGATTTCTTTTCTACCTAGCATCTAGCATCATCGCGAGTATTATGGGGGTTTTGATCACAGCCCTAACCTCTAAAATCTCTTTGCAAGGATCAATGAGCCATCAAGGTCTTATTTTTGGATTTAATAATAGTATTGGAAGTATCGGCCGATTTCTGGGATCTTTTTTAATCGGAGTCATATGGGAAAGTTTACGCAGTATTAATTTTATTTGGATCTCGATAGCTTTTATCGCTCTCTGTGGAGCTCTACTCACCCTCTTTATTACTAAATATCAAAATAAATAGTCAAACATTCTCTATTTATTATAAGTTACCCATGGTTTTTCATTTATCCTTGCATGAGTGAAAATTTGAGCCTTTTATCTCCTAATATAAAAAAAACCTTTGGAAATAAGGAAAAAACTGCATACCTTTACTGTACCCAAACTTAACCAATCCACTTTTAGGTGAATTGACTGTAGGTTTAACAAACAATGTGAAGGAGAACCCATTGCTAGCATACCTAACAGCTCTAGTCAGCGTCACTATTATAGAAATAATCTTGGATATAGATAATCTTGTTATTTTATCCATTTTAGTCATTAAACTTAAATCAAAAGCAGAACAACAGTTAGCCAAAAATATCGGCTTACTTCTAGCCCTTGTTCTGAGAATTATCATGCTTTTTTCCGTATTCTTGCTTAATCAAATGAGTAAAGCGCTCTTTTTTCTTGGGAGTCACCCTGTAAGCACTCAAGACCTTGTGATGCTTTTCGGAGGATTATTTCTGGTAATGAGAGGAATTAAGGAGGTGAGGTTGCTATTCCATGAATCCATTAAATTTAATAGACAACAACTCCATTTAGAACACCCTCCAGAAAAAAAGGTCTCACTCTATAAAGTGATCGCAGAAATTGCCTTTTTTGACTTCATGTTTGCCTTAGACTCCATCGTAACAGCTATTGGAATGTCAGATGTTTTAAGCATTATTATTTGGTCTAACGTTATTGCAACTGTGATCATGATTGTTTTACTAGGGCCGATTTCTCGATTCTTGGAAGAAAACCCTCGATTTAAACTTTTAGGGCTCTGCTTTGTTGTGTTGGTAGGGTTTATTATCATTCTCGATGGATTTGATATAGCGATCCCTAAAAATTATCTCTACTTCGCTGTACTATTCTCTATATTGGTAGAAATACTCAATACTTACTATAATAAAATTCTTAATGAAGGGGTTAAAAACCACTCTCAATTGAATAATCATGGGGACTCTCCTCAATAAAACTGGCTCATATGTCTTAATTAATAACGATTAAGGCATATAACTTTCATCAAATCAAGGTGCACTCCGCCCCATGGGTGGGGGATGCCTTAAAAATCCTTTTTAGGTTAATCCTTTTATTCACTCATCTATACTCCTCATTTTCATTTTACCTGTTATTCTTGTAAACATTAATGCTCTAAAATGATTTAAAATAAGAGGTCTTACTTTTGCTGACTTATCTTATGCCTATAGCCAGCATCACTCTCATCTATGTTTTGTTAAACATAGATAACTTAGTGATCATATCAATATTAACTTTAAAGCTTCATAAAAAATCCCATCAAACACTCGCTCAAAATATTGGGATCGTTATCACCCTGATATTAAGCATTATAATGATATTTTTTCTATTCTTATTGACAAATCTATCTTCCCCCCTATTTTTTATATGGTCTCACGGCATCAGCGTAAAAGACTTAATTATGCTACTAGGAGGCTTTTTTCTAGTCTGGCGTGGGATAAGCGAAATGAGAGGCCTTTTTTCTACCCCTCCTACGAATACCGATCTTTCTACCGAAAATGCTCAAGAATCCGTTTCAGAAAAATCTACGCTCATTAAAGTCATTATAGAAATAATTGCTCTAGATTCTATTTTTTCTATCGATTCAATCATCACATCGATAGGAATGTCTTCCAACTTAACGATACTCATCGCCTCAGTCATATTAGCGAGCATACTAATGCTCTTTTTTTTAGGAAAGATTACACAGTTCATAGATCAAAACCCCAGATTTAAACTCTTAGGTCTCTGTTTCGTTATTTTAGTCGGCTTTATTATTATATTGGACGGCCTCTCGCTAGATATTCCTAAAGAATACCTCTACTCAATAATTTTTTTCTCGCTAGTGGTGGAATCACTCAATACATGTTATAATAAACTTCTCAAGAAAAAATAAACACTTTATTCTTAAAGTGTGGGGACGCGCTATGAGCATTCGTAAAGATACCTTCACTATTAGTTTGGGAGTATTCGGATTCATACTCGGAGCAGGGAATATGATGTATCCACAGCAGGTAGGATTTGCTTCTGGACCATTTTGGTTTGTGCCTTTTATCGCTTTTTTATTAAGTAATATCCTGCTTGTAGCCGTTGCTATTTATATCTTTACTAAATACGAAAGTTTGGATGATTTTATGGCGCCTATGGGACAAAGATTTTCGATGATCTTTGTTCTTATTGTACTTTTTGGAACATCCCTTATGTTCATGCTCCCTAATATTGCCACACGGGTTTTTCAAATATCAATTTTACCAATCGCTCCAAACCTCCCACCTATATACTTTCATATTGTATATTTTGGTGTTGCAGCATTAATAGCGATGAGGCCTCTTCATTTGTTCGAAGTGCTAGGAAAATGGATCACTCCTCTTGTGTACCTCATCCTTCTCTTATCGGTTGTTTTTCTATTAATCATGGATCCAGGTAACTATACTGTAGAAACAACAAGTATTGCTAGTTTATTTGATGACGCTCTCTCGAATGGATACGAATCTCCTGATATCCTTAACGCTATTTTAATATCTGGATTTTTAGTCTACCTACTTAAAGTGAGGGGGTACACCAAGTTAGAAAAAAATGCAGTCATAACATCAGCGAGCCTAGTCGCAATTGTACTAACAGCGCTGACATTCGCATCTTTTATGTACCTAGGAGCAACAGTTGGAGAAGATGTTTTAGTCGATCCAGATAATGCCACACTAGCTACGCATATTTTTGGGTCGATGGGAATTTTAAAAATTTTCCCTCTAGTCCTCGTCCCTATTTTCGCAGGCCTCAGTTTGATCATAGGGTCTTTAGTCATCGCATCATTTTTATTAACAAATATGAACGATCCATCCAAACCACAGGCTTTTTCTTATAACAAGGTACTCATTATTGTAACAGTCATTTGTATTGCCATCTCCTTGTTAGCAGTAAAACCCTTAGAAAAAATAAGTTTAGAGGTGACAAAATTAACTCACCCTGTTATGATTTTGATGATCCTATTTAATGTGTTTAACATTAGATCTCCATTTATTGTAAGATCTGTTGTCTATACTATTATCATTTTTTCAGGGTTCGATATTTTTAATGATTTTGTAAGAATTGCTATTATTGATTTGATCATCTATTCACTGCCTTTTGCGAACACATACTTCGTATGGCTCCTACCTGCGGCAGTTGTTTTTATTTTAACATCTATTTATCAGCGGATAAAAATGAAAAAACAAGTTCCTAGCAATACCATAAGCAAGACTTAATGAAAAGCCTTGCTCACTTAATTGAGCTATTTTTCTATGGTCATCATATTTAAGAATGTGTTAAGAGAAACTCTTCTAATTCTTCTTTTTCATAAAAAAAGATTTCATTATCCAAAAATTTTTGAAGCGCTGCTGGATCCATACTAGAAAATTCTTCTTGTATAGCCATAATTTCATCCCTTTCTTCCTGATCCAGCTCTTGGAGTTCAGATTCTTCGATCTCTAAAATTTCTTTTAGTGCATCAAACTCAAAAAACTGTAAAGAAATAATTGCTGCATAAATCACAATTAAAGGATTCTCCCTATTCTTCAAAATAAATTCGATGAGTTCATCATCTAACTCAAAACAGTAATCCTCATCACCAGGCTCGGTTTGAGAAAACTCTCTAATAACCATCATTTCCTCAATACGAGTAAAATAAAGGTATATAGGATCGTCCGACTCTACTAGTTTGATCAATCCTTTATACTGCTCATCCTGATCAAAATCGCTAAAAATAGCTCCTGCGATATAATATTCATCGATGGTCTGATCTATCCATTCAAGTTGTAAGGCCACACTATACTCCTTTTTTTGCATTAAAATTATTTCTTTAATGATTATCTTTAAGAGTATATAAATAAAGAGAATTTTACAAATTTTCAATATTTTTTTTAAATTTTTAAGGAGCTATGTTTATGCGTCTCATGAGAATAGGTATATTTTTTTTCTTTTTAACCCCATTGTTAGGTCACTCAGAGACATCTACCCTTATTCCAGCTCCAAATACTACTACTGAAAGACCTGAACCTTCTATCTCTTATATTACTTCAATAGGGCTAGGTTTTCAATCTTTCCAAACTTTTAGTGAAAGAATGTCTGCAAATGAAAACTTTATCACCCTCTCTTTCAATACCTCTTACTACCCTCTCTCTTTTCTTTCCATTACTGCTAGCCTAAAGGTTCTTATGCTTCCTTTTTACCATGCCATTACTCAAGAAAGTGTGAGAGAAATTGAAAATTTTCCAATAGCAGTAACAAGAACAGGGCTTTCTTTAGAATCTCAAATTGATTTTAATTGGTTTTCATTCACTGATAATTTGCTTTATGCTTCTTTAGGAGGGGCATTAATCTATTTACCTCTACTCCAAAACACGAATATCAATACGAATCTTACTTTTCCTGATTCTTCAAGGACTGTATTCTATATTAAACTCGCCCTTGGAGACCGCTTTGCATTATTTCAAGAAACTGTCATGGACGCCCAGTTTTTCATTCTCGTGCCAACTGCCCAACAACGATCATGGATAGCGCAAAACGAAACGCTATACAATAATATTTCAATAGGCTTTAGTATAAGTTTTGGTTATTTTGCTTAATGCTGAATTAATAAGTAAAAGCTTGATCATTAAATTTTTACCTATGAACTCATCCCCCAATTCAAGAAAGGGGGATGAAAAAAAAATTATAGTAAATCGGTTGCGTGTTTAGCTTTTAGCACTTCCCATCGATGATCAACATCGGCTTGGAAAGAGGCAACAACATTTTGGTTTTCTTCTTTAAGTAAATGCTTTGTTTTCCCCATCATTTTAAGCCATTCAGTGACAGGTAGAACTTGCTTCATTTTTTCTGGGTTAAAGGTAATATTAGTTTTGCCTTGCTCTATTTCATAGAGAGGGAAAAAGTTACACTTAACAGCAACTTCGCCAATACGTGTTCCTAAGCGTTCTTCAGATTTCCAGTTTAAAGGACATGCCGAAAGAATTTTACCATAAACAGTACCATAGTGTTTAGAATACCATTGAGCTTTAGCCGCTTTTTTGATAAGGTCTACTGGATTTCCTTCTATCCCTGTAAAAAGATAAGGGATTCCCGTAGCTGCCATAATCTGAATGGACTCTTTATGCTTAAAGCTCTTACCCTGAGATTTAGGCCCAACATGAGAAGTGCTTGTGGCATGCCCAAGAGGGGTAGCATAAGAAAGTTGATGTCCAGTATTCATATACCCTTGGTTATCATATTCTAACACAATAATATTGTAATGATTTCTATTTCCTGCTCCAATAAGAGGCCCCATACCGATATCAACACCACCATCTCCACTCACCATTAAAAATGTCATTTCTTGATCGGGGTCAATTTCACCACGTCTCTGACGTTCTTTAAACATTTCAGCAATCCCAGAAATAGTAGCAGCCCCATTTTGGAAAAGGTTATCACATAAGTGATTTTATGCCGATGTATAAGGGTATCCAGAAGAAACAACCATACCACAACCAGTTTGGAAGAGAACCGTTACATAGCCTTTGATTCCCCGAAGGAAGGTATTAATACCAGAAAAAATTCCACATCCCATACAAGCCCCATGGCCTGGACCAAGGCGCTTCACCTGTCTAGCAATATCTCTTAAATTGAACGGCGTCACCTTAAGCTTGCCGTCTTCTCCCATACTCACCTGAATATTATTTTCTTGCTCTTCCAATGTAAGAGGCTCGGTTCCCGGGAGGAGTTTATTATTTTGCACCCCTTTAAAGTGGCCTAAATAATCAAAACTCTTCATTTGATCGGCCTCTGTTAGTGCCGCCTCAAAGATTTCTTCAGCCTCATTAATGTAGAAATCTCTTCCACCAAGTCCATAAACACGGCTAATGACCTTGGTTGTTAACCCTTTCTCTTGAAGAGCGGATTTAACTTCTAAGGATAAATTCCCTCCCATTCCACTATAGGTGTCCTGTCGATCAAGAGTGATAATCGCCCTAGCATTAGAAAGGATAGAAACCAACTCATGGCGAGGAAAAGGTCTTAAACTGGTGAGCCACACAACTCCAACCTTCTTACCCTGCTCTCTTAAATTATCCACAGCAACTAAAACTGAGTTGACAGAAGATCCTTCTGTAATAAGAATAGCTTCAGCATCCTCAGTATGATAAGTTTCTATAAGGGAGTATTGTCTTCCTGATACTTCTGCATACTCATTAAAAATCTGTTGAATAATAGGTCCAGCATTTTCCATTGTTTGCGCTAATTGGTAGTGATTATCCATCAAATCGGGCTCATTCATATGCGCACCAATCGTAATTGGCTTTAAAGGATCTACACTAGAATGCTCATATTGAAATGGGCCAACAAAGTTTTGAACATCTTCATCATTCTTAAAAATTGATACCTGTCTTTTCTGGTGAGATGTGATATAACCATCAAAAACAATAACAATAGGAAGCCTTATATCACTGTGCTCCGAAATACGTGGCGCACAAATATTAAGGTCATAAACACTTTGAATATCCTTAGCAAAAAGAATAATCCAGCCAGTATTCAGAGCCATCATAATATCTGAGTGATCACACTTAATGTCCAAGGGTCCAGAAACAGCTCTAGCTACAATGTTTAAAACCATAGGAAAGCGAGTATGTGACTGCACCGGCATTTGCTCTATAGCATAAAGAACTCCATTACCGCTACTTGCATTAAAGACACGACCACCAGCAGTGGAGGCCCCATAACATACCCCAAAAGCTCCATGTTCGCCATCCGCAGCAATCATACTCACGGTATTTTTGCCTTGTGCCTTTAAAAGGTCAATAGTCTCAGGGATTTGAGTGGAAGGAGATATAGGGAAGTATCCCATAAGATGATAGTTAATTTGGCTTGCAGCAATCGCTGCAAGTTCATTACCACTTTCAACAGTGACTATCTGTTCGAGTTGTTTTTTTACTATAACTTTTTTCATATTCATTTCCTTATTTTATGCCTGATTCTGTACAAACTGACTTTTATCCAACACATCTTGAGTAATCAAGCTTACATCGTAGTCCCTTTCGAGTCCAACCGACAGAGCCTTTGTAGGGCAAATCTCAACACACTTAAGGCACCCTTTACAGTATTGATAGTCAATGCCTGCCATATTCATGGTATCCTTGCCTGTTTTTCTATCAGGACCCTGTTGCCATACAATACATTGATCTGGACATACGATATTACACATTCCACAATCAATACATTTAGCAGCCGTGAATACAGGAATTTCTCCAGCTCTTCCTGCGGCATTGCTCTTTTGAGCAGCATTACCAGGATTAGGAATCACACCACCAAGTGGCTGATTTAAATACCCAAGACCTCCAGACCTCACAAAAGCAGGAAAAAAGGCATCAATGCTTCCCTTGACTTCTTGAAGATCAAGAGTGTCATATCCGCGTTTAATCGCCCTTAAATTAGGCTCTAATAGCGCTGGATATTTTTTTCCAATGGTCTTATTAAAAATCCCCTCAATGTAGTCAAGCTTAATAAAATCACAAGCCTTCGCTAAAGCTCCTAAAAGAATACCATTGGTTTTTACTTTTTCTTCAAGACCGATATCGGTGGCATTAATAAGCCCCAGCCTACAGGCAGGAAAATCGATCATGCTCATAATTTCTTGATGGGTTTTTCGTGTATTGACAATAACAATTGTACTTTCATTACATCCGCCTAAAACCCCAGGCATTTTCAATAAAGAATCTGTAAAAACAACTAAAATATTGGGTGTTTCTATCGGAGTATTAACTCTAATTTCAACATCTGGATCCGCAAATCGAATAAACGCTTTAACAGGGGTTCCTTTTTTTTCTGACCCATAGGAAGAAAAGCTAGAAACATTAAGTCCTAAGTAGTCCTGTCCGATATCTGACAACATTTTTCCAGCAAGATTGGCTCCAAATCCACCAATCCCCTCCATTCTAATTTCAAATAGGCCATAACGATTAACATTTGTTAGAACCGACATATAAAACCTCCGAGCAGGTTATGCACATATATACTAAGCGAGAGACGGGAATCGAACCCGCGACCTTAACCTTG
>JAGXCT010031178.1:0-14068 GCA_022495035.1 Philopotamus ludificatus
ATAGAAGACTATCAAAACTGACGAATATAAATTTCCAGTTATTTTAAAATCAATAATCGAATATATATTTTATGTAAATATGTAATTAAATTCTAACATAATACTTCCAGTTGTGGCATCCACGAAAATGTCTTAATGTTTGGCGGGAGATTGCTTATTGCACTTGATTTTATCTTCAATAACACATTTTGCTTCAGTGAACCAAGAACATCGACTATTTCCCGTAATATTTTAGGGTTCATCGATTCTATAGGCGCCAATGAACCCAGACAAAAATATACGAATCCATTTTTGGAACCGTCTAAATACGTTTGTAAATCCTGAAAATGAATTAAGATAAAATATTGCATAACTATGCATAAAATGCAAAAGAATGAATTTTACTTTGGGTAATTTTCCCATGACTTTTGGTATGTGCATTCCGGCTACTTCTATTATCTGAGGCATGAAGGGTCTCACTTGAGAAAAGCTAGAGTGGCTATTAGCGAGGATGATGCTTAGATTTTTTGATAAATCGGTCAACGACGGTGTATTTTCGAAAACTTGATCCACTATTTTTTGACTCTGCCATCTTGAGTTTATTATATAGTGCGTTTTTAACACAACGTACATGATTGTGTTGTAAACTCTCTGGAAAAATGACATTTTCTGCGACATGCCGAAGAAAAATGGAACGATGTATGAAGGATTGTCCGGATTTGCTACCATGTCGTTTATCCAAGGAAGAATAACGCTGCAGGCTATCCCTGCCATAGGTATACCCAACTTGTGCCCGATCGAGAGGAAGCACTCGGTTGCAAAGACCTCGGTTATAAATAAATCGAAATCTTTGCGCTTGACCAAGTCTTGTACGACCGGATGAACCAATACTTCACTACACGTGTTTACGCAAATATCTATGATGTCTATTTGGTTTTCGAACTCGGACATTTCTATCATTTCGTCAAAAGCTGGCATCAGCATGGGACTTAAACCATCCATTCGTATTTCAGTCAAATTTGGCAGTGTTTCCTTCTGGAATTCGAAAGAATAATTTTATATATAGAAGGATTTGACTTTTTCTGACATGAAATATATAAAAATTTAAGATTACCCCTGGATATTGTGTCACAACTGTTACGTGATGACCACGATCTGCTAATTCTCGCATCAGTTTGCCATACAATATGTAATGACTTTTAGTATCCGTTGGAAAAAAGCCCAAAATTTTTGCAGTATGCGCAAGATGCATAATGGACATGATGCAAACAATTATTTTCCATAAACACATTTTGATTAGAATTAATCACCACACTATAGTTTTTATTATCTTATTTGCGTTTAAACATATATAAAAGCACAGAGTATTAAATTACATGTGTTTGATCTGAGTGAACACTGCGTTAAAAACTGCATTGTTTCTTGTTCAATACATATCATGTGCTAGATCTTTATTATTATTGAAAATGTTAATAGCTGATACAAATTTAGATTAATCAAGGCTTGTACATGTATGATAGAATGTACAAATAAATTTAAGAAGAAAGAAATATAAAAAGAAGTTGAAAGACAAGTGATCTTCAACTTCTTCACAAGGAGCTAGACCTTCTGGACATTGTAAAAACCGTAAAATTGAGTACTTTAGACACATCATTCGTAAGCCAAAGTATCGCCCTCTGCTGATCACCGTGGAGGGAAAAGTGGACAGTACAAGATAGTGGAAAGAAAGAAGAAGTCGTGATTCCGCAACATCCTCAACTGGAACGGGTTGGGAGCTCCAGATTTGTTCCAGCTCGCAAAAAAAGGTTAGTGGAAAGGTTAAAAACAAAGGCTAGTATATCGCCTACATAGAAGAAGAAATAAATTGAAAGAAAATCGAATAAATTTACTGTAATGCATATATAATATAGTTTTTGATATTTCTCGAATAACTCTTTTAACCGATCCGTCACGGCGGCTAGAAACCAATGGCGTTGCCCGATGGAGTATATTTTGTATGAAAATAGTCCACACCATTTCAAGTCAACATATTGACGAACACTTCATCAATATCTGACTTAAAATGCTAAAAAATGGGTTATTTTAAGGATAGAAATAATTATTCATGATATGCTTCATAATTTGGTCCATATTTTGGATTTTTTGTGACGTGCGAACTAGACGATGTCTTTACAACTTCTAACTTTATAAAAAACTAGGAAATCAATCTCTCATAAAATAATTGCAATGTAAAACGGATTGTGTAGTTTCAATTCAATCTTAATGATTAACTTAAATCGAACAGTCAACCCTCCTATAGCACCGAGATAGGGACCGTGCTATTGAAAGCCACCCTATATACGACTAGAGGCAGGTTTTTTAATGGCGTTTCATAAATTGAACGAAATTACTACATCAGACATTTTTTCATTCTCATATTTTAATTGGCTTTGTTCTATTTTTAGTTTGTTATTTATAAAATATGATTTTGCTTTTTATATAAAACGGCGATCTAAAAGGAAGCACTATAGGAGCGCTATACGAGGGTTGACTGTATGAGGAACTTACGAGAAGGGTATCGACGTTTAATAAAAGTTTTCCCAGCCATTGCAAGGCATTGCCATAAAGGGAATTAAAATTGGAAACGGAAACAATAGTTCAGTGACATTTGTTGAAAACATTGTTAATGATACATCATTTCTTAGGAAATCGAGTATATTGTATTTTATTGTAAACTATAACAAATTTTCATCTTTGATTTCCATTAATAGTGATTGATTGATTAGTACTTCAATATTTTGTGTTTAGTGATCGTGAGATCCGAGAGGTTGACGATCGTTACTCTGTTGCATATTCGCCGTGTAAAACAGAATTTTAATTATAAAATAATTTAAATAGTCATTCATGAAAAATACATACATGAATTGCTCTAATTCAAGTGTCCTTGCTAGAAATATGGTTAATCTGAATATATATGATACAGTTAAACGACACGAATAGTTTTGCATTTTAAGTGCCTAAGATGCACCTTGACTAAATTAATTATACTCATAAAATAATAATAAAATACATTGTACACCAAGAGTCCAACAATATATATTTCTCGTTTCGGAAAATATGTCCCTTTTATAAATTTATATTTATAATTAAAATAATATTCAGTTTATATTTAATTTTATTCACTTGAGTTTTAATATTCGGAATCAATAAGAGCGAATAATGTTATTATTTTATGCTTTAAAATACATTAGATTATCTCATTTTCGTGGTTTTATTCCAAGTAATCATCCAACCTCAGACAAAGGATATCGAATGTTCGCGAACGTTAGCCGAGTGTGTCGATTGGGTACGCGAACGAGCCGAATCGCGAGCGCTGTGCCAGTGACAGTGTGACAGTAGCCGTATCCGCGAGCGCCATGTCGGAGAACCTGCAGCGCTGCTATGAGAATCTAATTGTGGTTGACGCAGGCGCCAACCTAACCAACAAGAAGTTTGCCCGCGATCTGGACTCCGTGGTGCAGCGCGCTCAGGATGCAGGTCACCATCCACCCACTCCCTGTTTACTTCTTTGACAGCTGGCACTTTTATATAACACATTATTCATGACAGGCACACCGGTTTCTTTGCCAATCTTAACCAAATAAACTTAAAAATACATCTGATACATACTTAAAAAAATATGAATATATCTAAAATCATTAAAAATCGTAAACAATTCAAATTTGTATGCTTATACATTAATGAATATAACATTTTCAGGTGTGCAAAAGATCATTGTCACTGGAACGTCTGTTAGAAATAGCAAAGAAGCACTACGACTTACGAGAATATTCCCCGGAGTGATATATTCGACCGCAGGTTAGTTAACGCATATTTTTTAAGATTAATATTCGTTGCATTTTGATGTGATATTAAATTATTTGAATTAGGTGTTCATCCGCATGACGCTAAATCGATGGTAGACGATGATTTATGGGAATCGTTAAAAAGTATGGCGTCGGCGCCTGAGTGCGTCGCCATCGGAGAATGCGGTCTCGATTACGGAAAGGATTTTTCTGAGCCTTCAGTTCAGCGAGCTGTGTTCATTAAACAAGTATATATGCTTTTGTTTAATTTTATCAAAAATAACTAATTCGTAAATTAACTTTGATACATTTTTACAGATAGAACTCGCGATTGAGCTCAAAAAACCGTTATATATCCACGAAAAAGAAGCGCAGGAAGATTTATTACAAATCTTGAGTACTTTTCAGGGTCGTCTTCCGTCTGTTGTTATCCATTCGTTTTCCGGCACCGCCGAAGAAGGAATAAAATACCTGGACAGAGGCTACTACTTGGGATTAACAGGTAAATTTATATATAAAAGTGATAGCCGACGAAATTGTCGTTTTTTGGGCATTTGTGTTTTGGTTGTCGGACAGTTTATACGTATTACTCTTGCTATTGATTGGTGGACATCTATAAAGCACAGCTTTCAAAAAGATTTATACGAATATATACTTAAATACGAAAAATGCCCAGAATATTCAATAAAGAGAAGACCTTAAACAGCTAACTCAGAATAAATTAATAGAATGTAATTGTTCACCCGATCTTGCTCTATCGGATTACATTGAAGGTCTCGGCACAATTGTTTTTGGTAGCCAGGACCCTTGTCCAGTTGGAAAGAATTGTAAAAACGTCTTCCTTTCTCAAAGATCGTGTAGACTTGGGCCCCCAGATACTGGTGACCCAAAGAAATCCATAGATAAATTTGCACAGAAGATGAACCTCTCGAAAACAGAATAAAGGCATCTCCTTAATGTTGGGCTTTACAAAAGAGTTCCTAAGTTCCATAAAAAATGCTGATAAAATTAGGCCCAACTGTTAATCACTAAGACTGTAGACTTTTGTAGAAAAAAAACCCATAGCTGGTACTGCCAATTTTGTGATAGTGGACGAATCTGGGTGTGTAGATCAATTAGAGGATTCATTTCTCCAACGTACCGTAAAAATTAGGAGGAATAAGTGTGACGGTATGGAGTGTAATTCGGCATGGAGGAAGATCAGAATCAATGTTCTGTGATGGAATTTTAAATGCCAAAAAATCTATTGGGGTTTTAGAAGATGGACTCGTGCCATTGTTCGACAACACAATTGAAAAATTTTGCCCACAAACCATTGCCATAAATCCCATAAATTAACTACCTGGAAAGACAATGAACGTCTCCATATTTTCCCTTGGCCTGAAATCTCCAGATATGAACCCAATCGAAAACCTTGTTAATAACGTTTTTAACTCAAGAATGGATTAAAATTCCACAAGAGAGACATCGATCAATGCAGTGGTGGATTTTCCCTTAGGCGCATAAGGCGCACTCTTGGGGGCCTCATTAAATCAGGGGACCTCCAAAGTACAGCTCTCAAAATGTTTTTTTTTTATTATTTACAAATTTTTTTCATAACAAAATCAATAAACTAGTATTATTTCCTAATTTATTATGCGATCAATAAAAATATGGAGATTTTATTATTTTATACGTTTTACAGGTTATTTATGTAAGGATAAATCGGATAGTGGAGTTAGAAAACTATTGACGGAAGGTAGAATACCGCTCGACAAGCTATTGGTAGAAACCGATTCTCCGTTTGTATACCCGAATACGAGAGCGTCTAAACTTCCTGCGCATGTCAAAGAATGTCTCACCGAACGGTAATTAATATATCCACATTTATATACTAATATTTATTGATGTTCTGATTATTGTTGTTTGATTGCAGATCTATGTCATTTCTACAACGTTACTGTACATTTCAACGAAACGAACCTTGCTCATTGCCTGCCATTGTCGAAATGATTGCGGCATTCCTCGGCAGTAAACCGGAGGATGTCGCATTAGCGACTGCATTTAATGCCCTTAAATTATTCGATGTTAGTAAATAATTGAATACAAAAATTTCCACTGTAAGAGAATATATGCCCAGAGTATATAACTGATATATATTTTTGTACTTGGTTCCTGCTTTTGTACCAATGATTAAAAGAATACTCTTGCCCTAAGTAATCTCCCACCATGATAGATACGTATAAGCGGTAAATGCACACCTATAGATGTTATATATATACAGCGTAAGTGCTTAATTCATTAATTTATCGGCAAGGTAAACCCTCTCGTATTTTATAATCGATAAATTGTATTTGTTAACTAATATTTGCGGGCGGCAGCTTAACGAAACGATATTATTTATCATCATTATAGTGTAGAGTTATATCAACGAAATCAATTTATTTGTTTTACGATAGAATATATATATATACGAGGCTATTACTTTGTTTAGAAACATTTTCGACTAGTATTTATCGAATAGCTACTCATTTTCGGATGAAGGTCACAATTTTCTAGATTTTAAATTATATAATTGTTACTAATTTGATCGAAAAAATATATTGGTGCTTTCAAACTGTTAAATAAACACTTTTTATATGTTTATATTTGTTGAATACATTATCATTTGTTAATATGACACTATAATTTAAAACGTTTATTCGATGTAAAAATCGTTTACATTATTCTAAGACATGAATTTATATTTTATTTGAGTTTTTTTTTCTTTTTTATGTATTGATGAAAGTATTACATCGTGAATGGACTCATTGCATAATTGCAGAATATTTCTATATATGTAAATGCTATTTTTGAGATGTAACGATAAAATATTTTATTTTTATCATAAGTCTATCGAGTGCCTTTTTATATTGTGATGAAATAAAATTTTATATAAATTATTGCTTATCTCAATTAGTGAATATTTAAATATATAACGCTTTTATCGTTATATATATACATGTGTACATCAATTTCAAATGTTAATATAATTAGTTTTGAATATATTTGACTGCTGTATATCAGTAGAATAAATAAGAAACGACTGAATTGGCTATTAAACTATAATATAATTGTAATACAGTAATATGCTATTTATTTATAATTTTTACAGTAAAGATAAATACATATTTTTATCAAAGATTACGAATAAGCAGTATATTATTTTTTATTTATATTTGTATAGTACTGTTACAGAACTTGTCACTATTTGAGTACATTGACAGGGTATAAAGCGTATTGTCTAGATTGTACGATGATACGAACTTATTTATCATTATCGTGATAATGTATAAAATATATAAAATAAGTTCTTTTTATTTACTTTCTTGTTTAATACATAAATAATGAGATCGTGATATTTGTAAGATATTTTTTAACATCGTTCACTTTGAAAATGCTACATTTTTTATTGTTTTTCTTTTTTTTAATATATACCTCGTTTTATATTATAGTTTAGCATTTTTATTATAAAGATCTATGCAGTTTTCATTGTTTTTTTTTATTATTTTATATTTAAATAAATATAAAACGACATATTATTGTTTTTACATTGATTAATATATACAATATATCAAAGAATAATACATTAAACGTGCATATTACATTTATAAATGCATTTTGTGCAAAAAGTTGACCGTTTTTTTATTGTTAAGATCTATAACTAACTATATATATTTACCTTTTTGATACGTAGATTTTTTATATATTGAAATTATTTTAGAGTAAATGTATATTGTATATTTTTGAATAAAAACTATATTAATACGTTTACGTATTGCATTACATAAATGAATTATTACAAGATGTGCCTTATCCTACGTTGAAATGTGATATATAACTCTATTGATACTAATATATATTTTCTAATAAAAAATTATACTCGATTCCCTGTTGTTTTTTTTTTGTCGCAATCCGATCCATCCAATACCACTCAAATCGTATTGAAACAATGATGTATATGAAATTGATAAAGCCGTATCAAAATTATGGATCTTGTATGAAACGTTGTTTTCGTATTTACGAACGGTGTGATTTACATATAGATAATATTGCACTCACCGTTTCCACTCGATATTCGTTTTCAATTAAACATGCAAGCTGCATTTCATTTTTATTTTTTTTTCCAAATCACAGTTTATTTATTTTGTTAATCTGAAAAAAAAACATTTACAATTAATAATAGTTTTTTTATTATTTTTAAATAATTGACTTTAGATGCAATCCGATTGACAATGCTAATAATAGATAAATGGTCAATTATAAGAGTTTGCTTTCGTGTTGACATAATAATTTGACGTTTGAATTAAATTGAGTAATGGCATTCCGTTGATGAAAAGATTCTCTCCGATATAAACGGGTAGTGCAAACACTTTTGCGTAATTACGTGCAAAACAACATAATTGGGGTAAAATCAACCCCTGTGATGTCTAATCGCCGTTATTTGCAGTTGTCGTGCAGCTACTCCACACGTATCTACATATTCATCGCTATACTTATTTTAAAAAAATAAACATGAAAAAGTTTTTGTCAAAGTAGAGCGGATTGGTATTCACTATGTATTTTGCTATAAAAAAATATAAAATTGTAATTAACATTACTTTCAGTATATATAAAGGATCCGCAGTGTCAACCTCCAACGAAATGAATTCATTTTTTAAACATAAAAATGCTCCTAACGCGTCAAAAACTAGGCATGCCGGGATGGGTAAATATGTTGATTTTTCAACCAAAATTTAATTAAAACATAGCTGTATATTGTTAAGAATGATTTTTATAAATAAATCTTATTATTATACGTTATAAAAAATATATTAATAATCGATATATACGAAAATAGCCTTCATATTCATTCTGGATACATGTTTGTGTAGAAAAAGACATTAACACCACGAATTCTGACCATAATATTAATTAATAAAAAATCATTAATTATTACAGTACAATCGACTGCTGGAGAAATATAGTGAAACCCTATTTTTACGTTTCTGGAAATCACGTTTTCCCGCTATTTGCGTTTTTTTTTAATCAGTCTCTTTAAACCCGTAAAAATGGGATTTCACTGTAGTAATTATTTGAAAGGTGAAATTAATTGTTACTTGAAGTTGAAGATGCGTACTATCTAAGCTCTATCTGATATACATTCCCTTATTTCTCCAAGGAAGAATTATCTAATATTTACTAGCATATTTACATTACGGTGAAAATTTTTCTTTTATTTTTAAAGATAAAATTAAACCATCACACTGTCATGGAATTGTTTAATGCGTCTCATCGAAGTGACATTTTTCTACAACAGCTTGTGTTTTTATCAGTCTCTTCAAGAACGTATAAACGGGGTTTCACTGTATACATAAATATGTTCCATACGCAAAAATAAATTTGCATATTAAAAAATATAGCCAAAACTCGAATTTACTTACGAGAAGTGTTCTTGATGTTCTTAGGAATTGAACAAACACACTCCTTTCTAAACAACTTCTACACAATGCTTTCAACATGTGTCGCTTTACTGTAGCAGTTGTCACGCTGGCGTGACAACGACAAGTATTAAAGCTTTTATATTTAGCTACATATACTAAATAAATATATGTATTTATCATGTCGTATTAATTTTTCTATTTATTGCAGCTGATGAATTTTCACCGAAAAAAGAACCATCGACTGTTCAAACAGAACAAGTTACTAATGTTAAATTATTTAAATACTTACGGATACAGTCGATTATTATAATTACCGTATATTTTCTTTACAGCAAAATTTTCAGAAATCTCTTACATCAACGCTGTCGGTGGCTCGTGCATTAGGTTTCTTTCCCGTACACGGATTGCGAGGCAAAAGCATCAAGGATCTAAATTTTCGAAAGTACTCCGCCCTAGGTGTTTACTCCTTATTTGTAATTTTAACATTGTTGACGATATCTGGAATTTCACTTATACCCGGACTGCAAGCATTACTAAAATCTGCATCAGTAAAAAAGACGGGCGGTATTGTGAATGCCACCGCCGGTGGATTATTTTATTCGAACGCAGCTATATCTGCAATTCTGCTGCGTAGAATAGCACGAGGATGGTCTGAAATCATACACTCGTGGGAAAAGCACGAACGCAAAAGTGCGCCATCACCATCTACGAAGATTATGTTAAATACAATCGCAACAATCGTTTTGATTTCGTCTATCAGTAAGAAGAAATTTGAATATATTTTATTAATCAATGAGCGGTATTTTACGTTATATTTATCGTCTTTCAGTAGAGCATATGCTTAGCATAATTATAAGTATTAAAGCTTTTATATTTAGCTACATATACTAAATAAATATATGTATTTATCATGTCGTATTAATTTTTCTATTTATTGCAGCTGATGAATTTTCACCGAAAAAAGAACCATCGACTGTTCAAACAGAACAAGTTACTAATGTTAAATTATTTAAATACTTACGGATACAGTCGATTATTATAATTACCGTATATTTTCTTTACAGCAAAATTTTCAGAAATCTCTTACATCAACGCTGTCGGTGGCTCGTGCATTAGGTTTCTTTCCCGTACACGGATTGCGAGGCAAAAGCATCAAGGATCTAAATTTTCGAAAGTACTCCGCCCTAGGTGTTTACTCCTTATTTGTAATTTTAACATTGTTGACGATATCTGGAATTTCACTTATACCCGGACTGCAAGCATTACTAAAATCTGCATCAGTAAAAAAGACGGGCGGTATTGTGAATGCCACCGCCGGTGGATTATTTTATTCGAACGCAGCTATATCTGCAATTCTGCTGCGTAGAATAGCACGAGGATGGTCTGAAATCATACACTCGTGGGAAAAGCACGAACGCAAAAGTGCGCCATCACCATCTACGAAGATTATGTTAAATACAATCGCAACAATCGTTTTGATTTCGTCTATCAGTAAGAAGAAATTTGAATATATTTTATTAATCAATGAGCGGTATTTTACGTTATATTTATCGTCTTTCAGTAGAGCATATGCTTAGCATAATTATAAACGCAAAGAATTGTCGCAAAAATATAGGATTTAATAATTCCACGTTTTATGGATGTTTAAAAGAATACAGCGTTCACTCGCAAAGCTTTATTTTCATGACAAGTAAATGTCTAATTATTTTATTGTGTGTATTATATTGTAATTCTAATTTACACGATTCTATGTATTTTTACTAGTTCCATATAGTATGCCAACGGGGTTTTTCATATTCTACTTAAGTAATATCGCCACTTTTATATGGAATTTTCAAGACCTGTTCCTCATACAAGTATCGTTAAACATAGTCGCACAATTCAAACACATCAACAGAATGATCACAACGGTGGACCCTACGGTATGCAACGTCATTTTTTAAATAAAATAAATGAAACAAATACACTATACCATTTTCATTATAGACAAGCTGTACATCTGATTGGAGAATTGTTCGTAATACGTATATAGGGTGTTCAGAGTTGGTGCGAAACACCGGGGATCTGCTATCTTCGCTAGTCTTGCTTTCGTTCGTCAATAATCTCTATTTCGTTTGCTTACAAATGCTCAACGGATTAGCGTGAGTATGATTTAATTGATAATTCAATTCTATTACTTTATAACATATATATTTTAGTCCACATTTGCAAGGTCTTATGGAAAACATATACTTTTTTGGATCATTTGCATACATGGTTACCAGATTGGTTTGCGTCGCATTGGTCATTGCTCAAATACCATTAGAAGCTCGCAGATCATTGCCGTATCTTCGCTGCATTCCGACCAATGCCTATTGCATTGAGGTAGGTTCTTGTATAATATATAACATTGGAAGTACCACACGAAAATGTTGTTTTTTAGGTTTTGTAGTTGAAATTTTGACTTAAAAAATACAAATGGAAGCGAGAGAATAGTGAAAGTGGAGAATCAAAGAAATTCGATCAAATCTATTAAAAAAAAATAGCAGATACTGTAGGACATCTTAGTGTAGAGTGCCAGAAGATTTAAAAATAATTGGATAATGAAAGCAAACCTGTAGGGTTCGAATGTGTCAAGAATTAATAAAATTAGAGGAAAATTCAATATTTCTTCTACATCTTGTGACAGGGGGGATGAGAAGTGAGTATGTACACTAATCAATGTCACAAAAACAGTGGCGGGTACCACTGGCAACGTTGAAACTGAATCAAACGGTTGAACGGTCCATTTGTCTGTATGGTGGTATTGTAAAGAATTATATTCATTATAAAATTCTTAAATAATGGCATAGTTCTATTGTGATCAGCTGGATCGATTAGAATAAATAATTAGTGGTACCCACAATATTCATTAAGAGATATTTTTTAACATGATAATGCTAGATCTCATACAGTTAAAAATACTCGGGATAAATTAATGAAACGTAATGATTTATCCATCATATTCACCCGATCTTGTTCCGTCAGATTACCACTTATTTAGATCAATGCAGCAATTTTTGTGGAACAAAATCTTAAGAATATCAAAGAAGTCAAAATGGGTCCCGATATCTATTTTTCATCCAAATCAAAAGATTGTTAGCAAAAGGATGGAAGGAATTTGTAATAATTGCTATGGTAATACAATCAACCCTCCTTTAACGCCAAGTTCGTTTACGTATTATATTTATTTTGTTTTTAACGGAAGGGCATTGACCTTTATTTGGCTCGGCAATGTACTATACATTTACATAATATGTAATTTGACATTAAAAATATTATTATCATTTCGTACAGAACGGCGTTTCCTGTATATACACTGTTTTCTACAAAATTCTAATATTTTTAAGGTCAATTTAGATATTTCATAAATCTATAATACATTGCTGAGCGAAATAATTGTCAACCCTCTTTGGTTGACAAGGAATTTTGTAAAAAGCTGTGATTTAAAGGAAACGCTATAGGAGGGTTGACTATATATCAGGTCATCACACACTCATTGCTCATTTAACCTAGCCATGCCAATGGGGTGGTCTATTTATGACCCTAAATTTTTGATTTTTTCGAATAACTCTCCCACAAACTCTCTGTATTTATCTAAAAGTCTAAAGAATAAATATTCTAGATAATTATTAACCTTTATTGTCTGCAATTGTGAAAAAAATAAAAACAATATTCGTTGCTGTGAGTAGTTGCGATCGAGTGAAACGTGTGAGTGACACATACTGCGAGAGATCAGTCTGCGACGAGACACAACCGAGAGTTGCCGCGTCATATTCATTAGTTAAAAAATCCAAAATATCAATTGAATTATGAAGCATATCATGAATAACTATTTTTTGTTTTTTAAAATGAGCCAAGATGAAGAATTATGGATGTTTTCAAAAATCTGAGACAGATCAGTTAAAAAACGTCATTTTTGTGTGGTACCCCTAATATTATAGACTGCAGTAATAAATAGATTAATGTATATATCCATTTTTTATAAGATTGAACGATTGAGCAAACAGATTGCCAGCGACGAGGTAGCTTTCACGGGAATGGGTTACTTCACAGTCAACCGCAACTTCATGTTGGGAGTGAGTGTCTCGATATATTCGATTTATTCAAACGTCGATCGTTTCACATCATTTGCCGTGTATTTTTTACAGGTGGCCGGCGCAATCGCCACATACGAAGTCGTCCTGTTGCAATTCGACACATACGAAACTTAATTCATAAAATAAAAACGAGACCATTGATTCAAGTAGTACATTTTTATTAAGTTAATATGATACATATTTTTTTAATATCTAATTAGCTTTACGTGAGCTTTCGCATTTTCCGTTTATTCTGTTTCAAGTATATTGTGATGATGTATGGCACGAATTATATTATGCCATTCCTCCGCCTACTTGTTGATAACGTCGGCTACACAAATTACATTTAATATTCGTATCAAGTATTATCCTTACTCATAAAAACATCAAAATTCAGTAACTTACGGAGAAAACAAAACAATGAACATTGCTTCTCGATACTGTATCCGCGTATTGTATGACAGAAACCATATTATAGTACTTATATAATAAAGCGAAAAAATACACATTCATACAGAAATCCGGCATCAACTGTAGTTGGATATCACTGTAATTAATTTTAATGTAAGAATTAACTATTATCTACAATACTCAATCTCAATTATTGCTTTAATTCAGATATATAGGCACATTTACAACCAAACAATACTCCCTACGGAATATTGAGCGATAAACCACACAAAGATTGGGTGAACGAGTCGAGAGCCACCTCATTATCGAGAGCATC
>JAGXCT010031179.1:0-14098 GCA_022495035.1 Philopotamus ludificatus
AATTCAAAACTAGACATAAAATTAATGAATAAGCAATAGCGTTTTTAGCGATAATTCATTAATATGATGCATAGGTGCATAATATAATATTTTTTTTTTAATTAGAAAGCCATTACACCATCAATGCCATTATATTTTGCGAATTAATAAATCCCTAAATGTTGAGATAATACAATATGTTATAACTTAAAATGCAAATATTTTTTTCTACGCATATTGATGTAATAAAATATGGTTTTAGGTAAGAATTAAATATATATGATCTACTGATCAAGCAATTATTTGCTTTTTATTCATTATAAAAATTACAATGAATAAAAAGCAGACTTTTATTAGTATAGAAAAGAAAACTCTGTGCGTTTTTATTCATAAAATATTAGTTTCGCAGTATAAAGGATTCACTCTCATGATGAGATTTTCTCTCAAAATATGTCTATCAATACATACTAGTGACATCTCTGAATGAAACATATTGTAGATTATAGATGATTTTTTTTAAAATAAATACTTATAAATCATAATGATTCAGTGCCGTATGTTCCAAATAAGTAAGCTATCAATATATTTATGACACATTGCTTTTTTTATCATAATAATACGCTCTCATCCGAGAGCATCTATTGGCGTGATATATGCTCTCCCCAGAGCAAACATCGCTATTCGATATCCGTATAGAGCCGAGCCGATCACGGGGTCAGATAGAGCCGAGGAGAAGCATTGTTTGTCGAATACACCTGGGGATATTAGTGCAGGCATTAAACAAAATCTCACCACAAGATCGACGGGGCCCCGGGGCCTCGGCAACCATCGACAATGAAACTGTCTGACCGCAGCTAATGTCTCTGTAGACGCCACACGACACTGCGGCCGCGACAGTCTCCCCAAACACTGTTATTTACATGCCGAGAACTATCAATTAAATTTTGATTTACGGCGAATGCTGGTCCTCGATCGATGTCTCGAACGTTTGGACCGAAAGGCGTTTCGGCTCTCCTCGGATTTTTTTTTATTATGATTTTTATTTGCGCCCGAGGTCCGATAGAGATCGAGATTGTGTTCGTGGAATCTTGGTAATTTTCAATTTGACTCTTCAGACTGTGTTTGCACAACGTATCAATGTGTTTTTAAATTTATGGCCGCGGTCAAACGAAATTGTGTTTGCGGTTTACATTTTTTTTTTTAAATTTATATGCATTGCATATATGGTCACCGCAAATTACTATGATTTCCTTATTTATACTACTGGCTATTAATTTTAATCATTAAACTGTATAAACGAAAATGCAATTGCCTCATTTTAAAAAATTAGATCAATTGTTCGAAAATTTGACATAAATATCATTTAAATCAGATAAATCAACGAAAAATTTTGGGTTTTATCAAATAAGGACTTACATAAAAATGCTATGTATTATAAATCAATGCTATTTACATTATCCCAATATAGATTTCAGATATTCAGATAATAATTATAAAGATCTTAAACTCCTATTTGAATATATTAAAATAGTTCCCCATTATTTTAAAATACAAAATTTTTAGCACACAGTCTTAACTACTGGCCGGCTTAATAATTAATTATAAACCTGTTTTATTGTAATATCAATTTTTATATGTTAGAATAAATATATTCATTATATTTTTATGAGGATCACTAAAATGGTTAAGGAACGCTGATCCAATTTACGAACATTGATGATTTAGGTTAAATAGGTTAAACACTGATGTAAAGGATAATTTACGTCAATGATTACACATTCTAGTGACATCTGGTGTCTGGATATTACATAAAAAATCAGGAAAGCCATAATTTGAATGAAAATATATAAAAAAAAATGCTGAAAGCTACCTAAATTTATATTATACATAATTTAATTTTAAAAAAAATATATCATATAATATAAGCAGTGCCGACTCGTGACTAAAATATTTAGGGGTGCTGCGGAATATTAAAAATTAAGTATATATCGCTACATTGACTCAATATGACTGCACCGAGTCGCAGCGTGACACGGCCTTTAGCAGTGTGACCCCCCCCCCGTACTTTTATATTAGCCCATATCCATCCAATATACGACACCGGCAGCGCTGAGAATCAGGCAGCGCTCTTGCTCCACGTCACGAAGTAACACTCCCCGTCTAGGCACCGACCATATTAATAAATATAAATTATATTTATATGTTCGTATACATAATACATAATCAATGAATACATTTATATGTACATATAAATGTATTCATTGATTATGTATTATGTATACGAACATATAAATATAATTTATATTTATTAATATGGTCGGTGCCTAGACGGGGAGTGTTACTTCGTGACGTGGAGCAAGAGCGCTGCCTGATTCTCAGCGCTGCCGGTGTCGTATATTGGATGGATATGGGCTAATATAAAAGTACGGGGGGGGGGTCACACTGCTAAAGGCCGTGTCACGCTGCGACTCGGTGCAGTCATATTGAGTCAATGTAGCGATATATACTTAATTTTTAATATTCCGCAGCACCCCTAAATATTTTAGTCACGAGTCGGCACTGCTTATATTATATGATATATTTTTTTTAAAATTAAATTATGTATAATATAAATTTAGGTAGCTTTCAGCATTTTTTTTTATATATTTTCATTCAAATTATGGCTTTCCTGATTTTTTATGTAATATCCAGACACCAGATGTCACTAGAATGTGTAATCATTGACGTAAATTATCCTTTACATCAGTGTTTAACCTATTTAACCTAAATCATCAATGTTCGTAAATTGGATCAGCGTTCCTTAACCATTTTAGTGATCCTCATAAAAATATAATGAATATATTTATTCTAACATATAAAAATTGATATTACAATAAAACAGGTTTATAATTAATTATTAAGCCGGCCAGTAGTTAAGACTGTGTGCTAAAAATTTTGTATTTTAAAATAATGGGGAACTATTTTAATATATTCAAATAGGAGTTTAAGATCTTTATAATTATTATCTGAATATCTGAAATCTATATTGGGATAATGTAAATAGCATTGATTTATAATACATAGCATTTTTATGTAAGTCCTTATTTGATAAAACCCAAAATTTTTCGTTGATTTATCTGATTTAAATGATATTTATGTCAAATTTTCGAACAATTGATCTAATTTTTTAAAATGAGGCAATTGCATTTTCGTTTATACAGTTTAATGATTAAAATTAATAGCCAGTAGTATAAATAAGGAAATCATAGTAATTTGCGGTGACCATATATGCAATGCATATAAATTTAAAAAAAAAAATGTAAACCGCAAACACAATTTCGTTTGACCGCGGCCATAAATTTAAAAACACATTGATACGTTGTGCAAACACAGTCTGAAGAGTCAAATTGAAAATTACCAAGATTCCACGAACACAATCTCGATCTCTATCGGACCTCGGGCGCAAATAAAAATCATAATAAAAAAAAATCCGAGGAGAGCCGAAACGCCTTTCGGTCCAAACGTTCGAGACATCGATCGAGGACCAGCATTCGCCGTAAATCAAAATTTAATTGATAGTTCTCGGCATGTAAATAACAGTGTTTGGGGAGACTGTCGCGGCCGCAGTGTCGTGTGGCGTCTACAGAGACATTAGCTGCGGTCAGACAGTTTCATTGTCGATGGTTGCCGAGGCCCCGGGGCCCCGTCGATCTTGTGGTGAGATTTTGTTTAATGCCTGCACTAATATCCCCAGGTGTATTCGACAAACAATGCTTCTCCTCGGCTCTATCTGACCCCGTGATCGGCTCGGCTCTATACGGATATCGAATAGCGATGTTTGCTCTGGGGAGAGCATATATCACGCCAATAGATGCTCTCGGATGAGAGCGTATTATTATGATAAAAAAAGCAATGTGTCATAAATATATTGATAGCTTACTTATTTGGAACATACGGCACTGAATCATTATGATTTATAAGTATTTATTTTAAAAAAAATCATCTATAATCTACAATATGTTTCATTCAGAGATGTCACTAGTATGTATTGATAGACATATTTTGAGAGAAAATCTCATCATGAGAGTGAATCCTTTATACTGCGAAACTAATATTTTATGAATAAAAACGCACAGAGTTTTCTTTTCTATACTAATAAAAGTCTGCTTTTTATTCATTGTAATTTTTATAATGAATAAAAAGCAAATAATTGCTTGATCAGTAGATCATATATATTTAATTCTTACCTAAAACCATATTTTATTACATCAATATGCGTAGAAAAAAATATTTGCATTTTAAGTTATAACATATTGTATTATCTCAACATTTAGGGATTTATTAATTCGCAAAATATAATGGCATTGATGGTGTAATGGCTTTCTAATTAAAAAAAAAATATTATATTATGCACCTATGCATCATATTAATGAATTATCGCTAAAAACGCTATTGCTTATTCATTAATTTTATGTCTAGTTTTGAATTGCTAATTAATTCATTAAAATTATATTTCTAAACGTTAGTTAAAAATAAATATAATTATTTTTTGTGTCATTAATCTTAATTAATATATTTTTTTATTACTGAATCTATCACCCTTATACACATAGATATAAACTGACAAGTCAAGTCACGGCTCGAAAACAACCGCGTCGTCCGAAGGGTTCTATTTCTAATGGAAAATAGACCCCAAGTATTTCAAGTCAAGATATTGATAAATATACTAACTTGAAAAAAATATTATTCTATGAATAAAAATAGTTATTTGATAATGTTGTTTTATATTTCTACTCTTTATTTACATTTGATTTTATATATTTTTTTGGGTGTTTGACAACCTTGGTTAATCTGTAATGCCAATCACGCATTGTTTTTTTTTTATGAAATAAATAAATAAATAATTTGGTTGATATTTTTGATATTTCTACTAATCAATATGACGCGCAATGACACGTACACTCGACGATGTCCCGCCGCAGACTAAGGACACACCGCCAGTAGACTGATCTACAAATTCACGAGGCACGTGTCACTAGTATACGTTTCACTTGCACTTGGCACATCATACCGGTTGCAAGCGAGAAAAAAACATCATGCAACGTCATACGACAGAAGCGTATATTGTTGTTTTCATTTTTTTTACAATCGATGACAATAAAGGTCAATGCTTATTTATTATATTTATTTAGACTTAATACAAAAATGTTGTGACATGTAGGTTTTATTTTTAAAGAGCTATTCGAGAAAATTCAAAAACTTGGGATCCCAAATACGGCTTCGCCACGCCACGGCTTAATTAATTTATTGCATAGTTGATTCTTTACAGATATATTTGGTTTACTTTGGTTAAATATATCGAATTTTGAATTATTCAAAAAAATATTTTTAATACATATCACTAATCGTAAAGCAGTACTGAAATAGTTTTATATTTTATTACAAAACTGCGTAAACGGACAATCTGTTAATGATTCTGTTATACGTGATATTTTTTATATTTCGAATTATCTTAAATTTTATCTTAGATCCATTTTTACGATTACATTCGCATATATAATATTAATATATTGCATAAATTATTTTCTTACGATAAGGCCTTCCTTTTATTTATTACATCATAAAAATCATAAGCAACTATTCGAGAAGAATTTAAAATAATTATGCACACATCACAAAAAATACGTTCGCAGATTTATCTTGTGAATCGAAGGCAGCTTTGATGTTGGAGGAAATTAACCAACCGGAGGAAACGAATTAATCGCCTTTAAACGTGTCGAGTTGATCAATTTATCCACAGATGATTGGCCAATCAATATTTTTACACACAAAGAAAACGCATTTAAACCAGATTCTAATAAGATAACATTTTGGAAATCGTTAAAACGAAATAAAATAAAATTTGAGCTAAAATGGTGATATGAGACGTGGCCGTTTTGAACTGCGATATCTCTTGATCGTAAACGGTTCTGATGCCATATATGACGATTAGTGAATAATGTATTCACGATTGTGATTCAGCCAGGAAATGGACCATTTGTTCCGAGAATTCTCTCCAATTTATTAAAAAATCTCGGCTTTGAGGAACGGACGTCTTTAAGCGTCGCAGTCATTGATTAATGCCGATTTTTTTACGTGTCCATCACTATATATTTTTTTAGCTGGGCTAAGCCTAAGCCAAAATCTTACAGCGTGATAATACGCATACGTTCATGCTAGTTCCGGGTTGTAAAGGGTATAGGGTGATCGCGAAACGAATTAAAAATACAATGAAGATTTTATATAAGGAAAATCCATATATTTTTTTTATGAAATGCTTAATGCATTACATATTTATTAGGTTTTTATTATACATTTAAGGTTGAAATATAATTAATGAAGTGTTCTTGGAGAGGACTACCGAGACGTCTTCAAAACCACAACCACAAACATTCGTGATTTATAATGTGAGATACGAGGAAAGTTTAATAAATTCTCGTCATGCAAAAAATATTAGTTATTTTATTTTAAAATAAGTACCACAATTTTATTTATAATTCAAAAACATATGTAATAAAAACATCTTTAAATTGAAAATAAAACGATGGAAAATATACCTAAGCCTACATATTTTATTGATGTTTCCAATATTATCTCTTCTAGGAATTCTGAATAAAAATATTATGTTTGATAGACTAAAAATACTTATAACAGTGTTAATTTTGATATTTTCCACGCATTTTTATACTAAATATATATAGAATCTTTAGAAAATATATTAAAGCAAAATTTCTTTGAGAGCAAACTATATTTAATAATTCTGTCGAACTAACCTAGACGCTTTCAATCAAATTCCAATTGAGCGCGAGCACAACGACGATCGAGCACGTAATTTAATTTGACGCAAACTTTGCGGTGACCCTGTGGGTTATTTCTGAATGAGAGGTCCCCCCGCGCATACCGCACCCCCGCCTGGGTCAACTCTAGGCTTCATTCACGTTTCTCGCTGCTCCATTCATAACGGAGCGTTCAGAAAGTTGGTGACCTCAAACAAAAACAGCGCGTGGGCTTCGAACCGAGCTGAATGAAAACCGATCGTGCAATTGCACTAGCCCGAGAGATTTCGCGAATATTTATCCAAACACACACGAAAAAATGATAAAATTAAATCTTCGATCTGCGGATAATTTTCAATATATTTTTTGCAAGCTTATGTTCAAGGTCTGTTTGGTCTAGAAGCGTTTTCACCTGTTGATAGGTTGTAAAAATTAGTCACTTGGTAGACTGTGTGGGAGTCTATTTACACATAGTACTGGCGCCGTATTTTGTGTCGAAATTTGAATAACCCATTCATAAAATGCAATTAAGGAAATATATGTACGATCATGTAATCTCCATATTGAATTTCGTTTTTTTCTCTCGATTTATTGATACAAAAAATATATATATACAGCCTATATTATTTCTGCATGCTAAATATATTGCTTTATATAAACCAACTGAGAAATTCTAAGAATAAATTGAATCAATACATATATTAAATCATTGTCATTGGCAATAGACCCACCCATTTCCGGTGAGGAAAATTGTAGTCATTGGTTTTCATATTTTGTTTTCTGTAACCTTGTTATTTAAAAACGGCATAAAATAAAATCGCCTAAAATATACAAAACAGTGGTATAACATTAAAGTTAATATACGTTTTGGTTAGAGATACATAATCTTTTTATACTCAAAATATTACTGTCAATGATATACAATATCCCCATGTATTTATCAAAAGTAGTTGAACTGAATAATGTTATCGCAATATCTTTCATATTAAATAAAGAAGATTTGTCTCAAATAAATTCCTAGTAAATATAATATCAAATAGTAAAAAAAAATACTGACGGAGAAATCATACTTTGAAGCTATGCTGGTTAAGGAATAAAATGATGAACCGTACAAGGCCTTAAAATCTACGTAATATGTCACAGTTGTACACAAGGTAGTTCAATACCAATAATATATATATATATATATGATGAGTTAATTGCCTTACAACCTCCGATTCAACAAAATTACTCAAACAAAGCTAAGTGCAAAGGACGAACAAATTATTTTTACGATGTAATTCAATTTAATTGTAATATAACTTTAATTAATTTCGCAATAAAGTTTTTTCGATTAAACACTTATTTTTTTATTTAAAAAATACATTCCAGAAAAGCATATTTCTATTAAATTAATTAGAAAGTGCCATATGTCAAAAAATGATTGTTTAATTTATTTTAGCTAAACAAACTTTAATATGTTGACAATTAAAAAAATACATTAAT
Source organism: Philopotamus ludificatus (assembly GCA_022495035.1). Classification (NCBI taxonomy): domain Eukaryota; kingdom Metazoa; phylum Arthropoda; class Insecta; order Trichoptera; family Philopotamidae; genus Philopotamus; species Philopotamus ludificatus. The sequence goes on from JAGXCT010031179.1 coordinate 8,259, forward strand.
CGATTAACGTGTACTAATATTTATGATCATCTTTAGGGTTTTATCTAATATCCTGTTTAATAAAAAAAAAATGTTTTTTAAATAAATCGAAAAACAACTAGATTAGATTTATTTTGCTAAAAAAAAATTAAAATGAAATGGTTAATTATCTCACAATGTAAATGAATGAAATTATACCATTAATAAATAACGGCCCTTATCTTAAATGTTTTCTCTAATATAATTTTCCCAAATTGTTGCGGATAAAATAAATAGCTGTTGCGGATATTATAAGTGAATTTTCTATACTCTAACTTTTAAAAATAATATTACATTTTATAAAAGCTTGAAGCATATTAATTTTGTATGTAAAATCATTAGTTTTAAAAATACTTAAAATAAAAAAAATGAGAATTTAAAAATTTAATAATATATAATACTATGTGTAAAGACTTGATATCTTAAAGACCTTATAAAAAATATGCAACTCCTTGCTAAGATAATTTTTATAAATTTACAAAAATAATCTCCTCTATTGCCTCTCTCGCTAATTTTGTCCTTAAATACTCCCAATTCGTCCTTAGAATAATGGTCAGGTTATTATTCTAATTATTTTTTTATAATCGTATTTAATCATGAATGTAGAAAAAAGTTGGAAAAATAGCTCTTGTACAAATTAATCTTTGTTGACATTTATTAATATAATGCCGAAAGCTCAGTCGTCAAAGAAAAGTATAAGTACAGTTTATATATAATATTTTATTAAGGATTTAAATACCAAATTAGTGATATGATAATTAAATGAATACAAAGCAAAAAGCAAAACGAAATCTGGATTCGAGTCGAAGGGTTAAAATTACATCACTGCCGCGTCATTGCAATTAAACAGATCGCCAGGACGACGTCCTTCTAAGGACACAGAGATCGAAAGGAAGGTTGTCGTGTGCCATTTCGGTTCATTATAAATTATGAACGCATAAAATTTAAATAGTTAATGGCTACTGAATGGAGCGTGGTGTGGGCGACGACTACAACACTGAATGAACTCGGCTCTGATAGATAATCGCGTTAGGTTGTAGCTCAATCGGTGGATAGCGTAAACAGTACCGGTTCAAGGCTTTGTTTCTGTTCATTCATAAAAAAAACTGGTCAAGCTATGACCTAACCTTTCGGGGTCTGGTGACCCGAAGATATGTTAGCGTCTAATGACGTAAGCGTGACAAAATAATTCTGAGCTTCGAATAATTACATATTCCATATGATATTAATAAGTAATTGGATATTTTCAATCTATTCAAGGCTATATATTATAATTTGTATTACGTAATAAATATGTGATATTAATTAATTATTATAATCAGTGACTAAAACACAAAAACCTGTAGTACGAGATCCGGTTTTCCGTATTTTTCAAGCATATCTCCATATACGGTCCGTTTCAGATCAATCGGCGAATTATTAGAAAATTCTGGTTATAATTTATGCAATCTGAAACCAGATCGAAACTACAAATTATTATACATCGAAATCAATTACGTGCATAATTATTTTAATTAATAATCGTGTTGTGTCACCGATGCACATTTTTGCATCTGCCATGTAAACATGCGGCAACGTTTTAATTAATTCGACGATGTATTATGTATTAAAGAAAAAAGTTTGACAATCGCTCGTGTCAAATTATAGTGTCGTCTTGTTTGCAGTTCGTATGTGGACACGTGCGAAATATTGCATGATCATGTTTTTTTATGTCCGAAGCTTAAAAGCATTTTTTCTGTGTATACTTTCAAATTAATGAAAAAATATATATGCATATATCTTATCGAGAAACCTGTTTCTCTGTAAAAAAAATATTAGTGTATTTTACCAGCGTTAGATCTGTATATTTACATAATAAGCACATATGCATTGTCTCTGAGAGCGGATAAAAAAAAATAATTTGATGTAGACATGTCGTGAAATCTTGTATGCAAATGAGTGCAGAAAATAATGGGTTCAAATATTTAATTATATGAAAATTGTCTGATTTAATGTCGTAAATGTACAAGTGCAATTAGTAGAAAGTTTATCTTGATAATATATTTATGGAATATTTAATTTTTTTGACCTTTTCTTATGTTTTGAGCTCGTACATTTTCTCAGAATTGTTATGCTTAACTTCCTCTGCAAATGATATACTGAGAAAATTCATCATCTGTCGAATAAATTTATAGCACATTTGCGGTAACGGCGAACTCAAATATCTTATTTCGGGAATGTGCGTATATAGAGTCCTGTTGTTTATTAACATTGTCCTGATATTCTGCTCATAGAAAGTTTTATTGGGATTTATTCGGGCATAGACGGAAGTGGCGTGTCGACGTAATGATGATGTCGAGAGTCGGTCACGTCCCGGCGTGATGATGCGCACGAGCACAAACAATCATACGATTGTTATAATCAATTAGGCTTAGTAAAAATACGAACAGGGTTCGGTGTTCACCATAATGAGATGATGATCCGGATCATCACGCCCCGGCCGCTAGGGACACACTCGTTACTGAGTTACCGAGTCATTGCCGGCACGAGTGTGCTTCGTGAAGACACTCGCGGAGCCACTTTGTCAGCCCTCGGCATGGTTCGAATTAACACAATCAGAATTGAGTGATATGGAACTTGGATAAAAAATCAATAAAATCCAGGGAAATTCTCACAAACCCATATAATTTCATAATTTCACATGATTTTTTAAGTAATAAGATATTTTTAATACACTCATATCTCGATTTGCGCAGTATATGTGTTCTGTGGAAATTCGAAAAAATCGAGACACAATACAGAATTAGGAGAGTAAGATAAAAATACTATTTTTTAAATCTCGCTGAAATTTAAACAGGTCGTTCGATATTTGGATCGTTTTTTAAAACCATATTTTCTAAACTCGACGGTTTAATTTCATTGAATGCTGTTACAGTGTGCTTTAGTTTGTAGTATTTAGTATTTTGCAATTTGCTTTAAACATGTGTTAAAAAAAATATTTTTGCATTACCGCTTTAAAGTGAAACCGCGTAAACGGTTAACGCGTAAATAATAAGAGTTATAAGTGTACACTCTATTTCACCTTTATAATACGATTTAAGAAAAGCTCTACTTAACGTTATTGATAAGTATTAATATTAATTTCTACGAATTGTAAGTTAATTCGAATTATATTAATTGATTTTAAGATGCTGAAAGCTCGTAAACATCTGTCGTATATTTCTACGTCCGTTCGAATTTACTTAAATATTATTATATGAATTGAATAAGCTTATAATAATTTGCATATTTTTAGGGTCTTATTGCAGAGTAGTAAAGGATAGTAGTATTTTTTATAGTTAATATAAAAAAGCGTAGAGAATTAATTTCAAAGTCGTTATTATTCTTCTTATCTAGAATTCGATTTAATACAATAATTCCGTTATTTTAAAGCCACAGCGTATACGCTTAATCTTCCCATTTTGTTTTTATTGAAGAAATGGGTCACGGCACATATAGCATCAGATCACACAGATGATGTTATTGCTATAATTCGAACGAGCTTTTTAAGTAACAAATAATAATGCTAGAAAAAAAATTCTAGTCTGTATATTGTTAACTTTGATTTTTGATTTGATCTTTATTTTTTAATGAAAAATATCAACAAAAGGATGAATATAAAATATTGACATTATCATTCATATTACAGTATCGATTTGTTTCTTATTATTAAGAAAAATCCTGCCTGAAATTTGCTAGAACGCAATAAGGGTTAAAATAATAAATATAAATGTTTTTTACTAATTTTTGGAAAATATTACATAATATTATGAAAGCTTAATTAAAAAATGTGAAAATTTATTTAGGAATATATCCTTATAACGCATCTATTGCATACAAATATAGTTTTTTGTACATTGAAATATTTATTTCTGAATATGCTTGTTGCAAATTAAAATTTAATCCATTAAAATTATATTTTTTTATTTATTTATATCATTTAAATATTTTACGCAATTTCCACAGTGAAATATAGCTGTATTTCGAACATGATTTCAAATATAAGTCACATATTACAAAATATTTATCAGATGAACCAGAATGAATAAAAATAAAATATTTAAGTTAAACCTAAAATACGACGAATCAATTATAAGTAGAGTATAATCATCTTCGATTGTTTATGTTAAATGTCAAATATATCGTGTTTAATATGTGTATTATTATATACTGAAAAAAACATACGAACAATAAGAGCTTTTCGTCTTGAGAATTATTAAACAGTTAATGGGCACGCAACCGAATGGAATCCGCTTATTTTCCCAATACGCAGTTGGCCGTGACATTTGAGCCAGCTCATTGTACCTTTGTCTACCCTTGATATTGGGGGAGGACTCGGAAATAGACGCAATCGAAGGCTGCGTTGCTAGGGCACAAGAAAATTTCCGGGAAAACGCAGGAAGCAATTTAGAAAGGCATTTCCTTAATTTCATTCGGCGATAATCTTGCGTCACATATTTATATTAAATTTCAAACGAGAAATGTGTGCGTAGGAGCATTTATTAATAATGAAAAAGTCCTAAAATTCAATACGTATTTTGGCAAATTCGTACAACACAATGTATAAGTATTTATTATATACGTTCATTTTTTTGTATTTATTTTCTATGCACATCGAGCTATTTCATTAACTGTTGCCCTTCAGTATGTTTATGCCGGAATCGGGACACGTGGCATTAACCTACCGTTTCCGGGCAACCGTTGAGGCTCCAAGGGGGTGGCGGCGAATATTACGATGGGGTGAGAATCGCGAGGGCGCAAAGGTCACGACCAACCTGTTGCTTTGTATTATCCAAACCCACTCCTGACAGTTCATTCAAACACAAGAACGGTTCAAGATGGATCGACAAATCCGGATAATCCGAAAATACATTTTTTTGTACTCGGAAAAATACAACATTGGATATGCGAATGTAGCTTTGAAAAATTTAGTACTTTTTCATGAAAAATTGGATATGAAACTTTATTAAATTAACTGTCACATGATATATTTTTTTTGTAGCGATTTATGACTGGTTTGGCTGTAAAATTATGATAAACATTGTTGTGGTTTTCAATGGACTCGTCATAATTGACTGCTTGAAAAAGGATTTTTATATTTATCGATTTATTAGATTGTTAAATTTAACGATCTATCATTAATCAAGATTAGATGTATGCTATACAGAATAATTAATTACAGGAAATAATTGTAATTAGCCCACAAAAAAGCATATAGTTTACAAAGTTTATTTAGGTCGGAATCAATTTTCAAAGAAATGAATATTTCTCGGCGTTGCTTAGTCTAAAATCTGAAATAATATTATTTTTGCATATCAAAATATTTATTGTAGAAACTACTACAGTATGATGTATTTTATATTTTTTCAGGTCCCACGTCTAAAATATCTCCATTGAGAAAATACTCCATTCATCTGCAATAGAAAATATCATGAACTAATTTTAATTCGGATCACTCTATTACATATTTCTTTAAAAAAAAGATAAAATAAGGCATTTTTTAAATCGTTTTTTTAATAATAAATTTAATATTTATGAAACCAATTAGAGGCAGCAATATTAAATTTCGCGAGTTTTCTTGGCTCGATTTTCCATGTACTTATTTTTCTATTATAACATGTACAATGGATCCTTCAATATTGAATTTATGTATAATATTTTAATTTAATATATTTACTTCTCGTCTCGAAAATATATTTTTACCATATTCTATTATTTTATGAACTCAATACTATAAAAAAGATAAAATTTGAGATATGCGTTCTCCATTGGGATCACATTCTTCCATAATATTCAAAAATGTC
>JAGXCT010031180.1:0-14123 GCA_022495035.1 Philopotamus ludificatus
ATTCTCATCACATACGTAGCACCTTAGTCACACGAGTGCTATACGATGCATTGGTATGGAGCTTACTCGAATCAGGTTCCATTATATGGGTTTGCCACTGTTGAGACTGTTTTGTCAGGGTTTGGTCGAAGCTGCCATGTTTTAAAGTATTTTTCCCATATGTTTAGATTATTATTGAGCGATTGGATAGTTTGGAAGTCTCCGGTTTGTGTTACTAATGTCGTTGGTGTATATTTTACGGAATGCGGATTCTGCTAATCTGAGATTTAAATATTAAAGAGCGTCGGTGCTAAGACAGAGACTTTTGGTAGTACATTTTGGAGAAATCTCTTTCTACTGTCAATTAGAAAGCAGAAGACCCTTTTAAATAGCAGAGTGTCTAATGGATTTGTGGTTTGCTTGCACTTAAAGATCTTTGCTGCCTTTAGTAGGAATCCTTGTTTCCATAAAGTGTCGTAGACCGATGGTAGGTTCAAGAAAACCGCTCCGATTTGTTTACATCTTTGGAATCTGCATTCGATTTGGGTAGTCAGTGATAGAACATGCTTCTCCCTGGTTTGAATCCGGCTTGTTCGGGTGAGAGGTGTTTTTCGACTTCGGAGTTTAACTACTATTGTCGCATTAAGTTTAGAAAATAAATACGGAACGACCTGATATTGATATAACCGTCGATATAAACACCGCAAAGGGCAAAAAAACAGCAAGGAGATTTGTGAATTATTGGTGACTGGAAACACATATTGGATGTTATGATTTAAAACTCGCATTGGAGATTACAGAATGCCTCTATTTTAGTAAAACCCTAAAAGTCTGAAGCGAAATGTTGAATTATTCAAGTGGATCCTCGCAAAACTATAGAAGGATTATCATAAACATCCGAATCTTCGACGTCGATAACGTATAAATATATAAAACGTCTCGGTAAAGTAAGCAGGATGGGTATTTGGGTGCCGCACGAACTGACCAGAACATAATAAAGAACAACGAAAGGACGCGTGCATATTTTTTTATGCGATAATAAGATATCCACATTTTTTGCAGCGAATTGTAACCAGAGACGACGAATGGAAATTTTGCGATTAATAACGAAGAAAAAATCAATAATTTTCAAGATACAAATACCCGTTCTAATCACAAAGCTGGGATAGAATCCTTAGTTTTATTCTTAAATGCCAAATGGAGGATCGTCAAAAATAATATTATATGTCTGTTAGATATTATGTAATAATACGTGGTATAGACGAAGAACGCTGTCTGCTCGTCAGCGCTACCAGCGTCGTGTATTCGATGGATGCGGGTGGCATCGGGGTGGAGGGAGGGGGGTCTCGTTGCTAAGAGCTGCGCTATGCTGCGACTCAGAGCAGCTTTAAGCCATGTGCCATTTGTCTCCTTAGTTTATTTTAAAATGACTATTAGTATTGGTAATATTATTTAGCATTTTAGCCTTATTTTTTAATATTTTAAATAAAATATGAGCAAAATATACGTTTTTAAATTTTTAATCTTCTCAGCACCCCCAAATATTTCACCCACGAGCCTCCACTGCATATTTTAAACCATGGACATTTCAAAGAAATTTTCAGAGTCGTAAAAAAATAATTTTATTATTCTAATAAGATATTTATTGAGTATATTTTAATTTTGCTAGCTTAAACGTAGTAGTAATAACTCCGGCGAATACGGAAGCTTTGATATCCTAAAGATATTGAAGAGTATATCAGTAGATCAAACAAATATGATTATTGTACTTATAAAACCCAAAAAAAAAATAATTTGAAGCTGGATTATTATTAAGTTCTTCGTGAATCTCGTATATGTTTCCATATGCGTAAAAAATATACTCTCTGTAATGTAAGATTATGAAAATCTGGACCATAAATATGATTATGAGAAAAAAGTGATGAAGAAATATTATAAGTTAGATGAATAATCTGCATTTTCAGTATTCATTGAATTGTCTAGAAATTCCAAAGCTATTTTATTAAATTACTATATTACAGTTGAAATAGCTTGTGTAATTTGCTTTTGGTTTTATGGATACAAGATAATAGTAATTATCATTTGTAAGTTACCGCCGTTTCACATTTAAATTGAAGATTTATTATGAGAACTTATGCAATATGTTTGTAATGTTTATTACAAAACTAATCGGACACTATTAATAAATTTAGTATTGTGCGGAATACCTTAAATAATTTGAAATGGATTTTTATAAAAAGGGGATAATTAGAAAATGTACATATTGCCCTATGTAAATTATTAGAAATATTAGGCAATCGATATTTTACGTCAAAATATTGTTTTAGTAAGTGCTTAATGTGCTAAGAAAAAAGATAGTATACATTTGCTCAAAAAAAAATATCATCAGTGATGATTTCATTATAAATTGATTGCATTCTCAGTTGAATAGGTCAATGTAAATTTAGCTACAATTAAAATTAATGTACTAATGAATATTCTAAAACAAAGATTAATAATAATTCAAATTGAATTCCAACCGGCCTTCCTATAATCGAAACAAGATTATCACCGACATGAGGAAAACCGACCGTTTTTGAAGCGTTTCAGAGACAAAAAACGCTAAAATGTGGAACACCCTGACCACCAGAGGTCAATATGCAAAATTTCACAGATCGTCGAACATCTGCAACACTAGACGTTGACGACCACAATATATAACAGTTTGAAGGTGGCCATTTAACGAATGTGCACGGTTATAATGTGTGCGAGTTGTGAAAGTGATATGTAATTTAAACCCGTTCCAATCCGATTTCAATAAGCAGACGTCTTCGGGTGGCACTCGAGATGACCTCGGACTCTGCCAATGATCGCTCAATGAGCTCTGACATCCGAGATCGTGCGATAAAGAGCATCGGACATCTGATTTGGTGGTCAAACTAATGGCGCTGTAAAAGTTTATGTCGTCAAATTTATGCCAGCACCGATATTCGAGATCAAGATACCGGGTTAAGACTACTGTTATTCAAAAATTCAATTCGATTTATGACGACGTTTCCACGAAATTACTAAATTCCTATCAAATATTAAAGAAAATTATTTTAAACATATTGAATTTTAATACATGAATATATTTTTTTTTTTTTTTAACTCTTTTTGCGTATTAATGTATCGCAAAGTCCTTCTGGATTCTGCGAAATGTTGTAAAGTGTACAGACCAATATATCCAAATACTGGATGTATTTTCCTCCTTTCACCGGGGATAATACATATTTTATCAAGTCCATCATGAGCTTATTAGTCATGACCAAAACATCAAGGAACAATACATTTTATAGCCTATAGTAGTGGTCACCAAACTCAATAAGGATGTGAGCTACATTCGGAACTTGAAATTGTCTGCTGAGCTACGTATATATATTCCCATTACCCCCCACCCTCTATTTTATTTTTTAGAAATATATCAATACTTTTTATATATCACAATATATATCACCTAGATTTAAATTAATTAATATTTAAAAGAATCCAAAATATCGCTCAAACTATGAGGCATATCATGAATAACTAAGTTTATTCTTAGATTAATCTCTTTTTTAGTATTTTATATCAAGATATTGATGAAGAATTCATCAATATCTTAACTTGAAATGCTTGGGGTATATTTACTATGGAAAATGGGGTATATTTTCCATAATAAATATACCCCATCGGGCGAAGACGATGGTTTAGAGCCTTGGACACACACAAATGTGAAACCATCTGGTAATATACCCATTACTGTCATTCCTAAGTGGCGATACAAAAGAGCGAGAGAGAGAGAGACACAGTGTATAGCGCAGCTCATTTCATAATACATCGCTGACTGCTTCTCTATTTTACTATTGAAATTTAGCTCGAGAAATATTACATTTCTGGGTCCAATAATAAAATTTATGATAAAATATCCTACGTGAGCTACCGAAATGCCGCTCGCGAGCGAGCGGTACCTCGCGAGTACCGTTTAGCGACCACTGGCCTAAAGAAACCGATACATTTTTCAAGTATCAATCTTTGTCACAAAAACGCATAGTTAATTTGTCACCTTTTACTATAATTAGAGTTGTTAGTGTGTAGGTGTTATGTTTATATTCATCAAAACTATTGACAATCCTAATAAGTAATAAATGTAACCTTACGTATTATCAATTATCTAATATATATAAAATATATATATACAGTACCGAGCAGTAAAATCGTAATACCTTGTCATTTCAAGTCAACCGGTTATATTAATATAACATCAGGTAAGTAACTGATTATCTCCAAAAAAAATTTTTGGGATATATATAAGAGTTCTTCATCCTTGCCAAGTCAAGCCGTGATTGTTTGTTGTAAAGTGGATTTTTAAAAGAATCAGAAAGAAAAAAAAGTTTTAGATCCGGAAAGGTAAGATATTTTTTCGTAGCAGGTAGCGTTGCAAACAGAATTATATTTTTTTCTCATCTGATAATTTTTTTTCTAAGACTACATGGAATTTACCCTTGTAGTAGCCAGATAATTCCCCAGATCTTAATCCCATGCAAAATGGCAGTTGAAATGCACATAAAAGAGTTACCAGTAAAGAAAATTCAAATAAAATACTTGAAAAATTTTGAAGGAATTTGAATTGATCATTTGCAGGCTTTAGAGGACTCTATGCCTGATGATCATCATGATATGATAAATTAAAAAAGAGAACCGACAAAATACAAATAGTTAATGTAATAATTACGGTATAAGACTTATTAAAAATTAAAATTCTTAATTTTATTATATTTCTATAAAAATAAAATCAATAAACTTCTTAAACAATATTCATTCTTAGCTATTTTAGAACTATTTACAGATCCTCCTGTATCTGTCTTAAATGTTATCCTCGATAATTTTCACGGCAATTATAATATATCATATTAAGATATGAAATACTAGAACATTTACTCATAAGAAACAGAAATTTTGCAGGTGTTGCAATTTCACTGCTCGCTACTGTATATCATTATCATCATCATCATCATCATCATTTGCTAGCCACGAGACATGCAGTCGCTGAGCGTATGGGCCTTACCAGACTAGAATAGTCAGCCAAAGGAACCTAGAGGACCCAAATTGGAGGGGTATCTTTTACCACTTTTGGTATTGGATTTTACGCTTCCGACTGTGTCCATGCATGTAGGAATGCCTCGGTATTCGTTGTCATCTTCTCTGGGCGTTTACCGCGTAAAACAAGTCATAATTAGGGCCATCTGTTTAGGGTTTACCTTTTCAGAGTATAGTAAGGTTCTGTGGTGAAAAATTCATAAGAGACCAGATATATATATATGCACATATAGATACGTGATGTGAGGGCTCTCTTTTTGTGTACACAGCGTAAGGACCCAAGCCGTCTTGGTATGCGGTTTTTTGTAAAGAGTTTTCCCTCTCTTGACCCTTGCCGGTATTGGACGTGTATCTTCAACCATTATTGGTATCGGATTTAATAATTAAGATAAGTAAAAATAACGACATTAGACCATTTATCGGTCAACAGTTTAGGGTTTGCCTTCCCAGGGCATATTGGTTTTTAGTCAAGTTTGGTATATAATCGGGTACCTTTATTTGTGCCGTGTTGTTACAAATCCGCGTAAAAAGATAAGCGTCGGCTTACATCTATGGCGTTTATAATTGCATATTTCATTAAAAGAAATCCGTTATGAATAAATAAAAAATACTTTAATGTTTCCCACGCAGGTACAGTATGACATGCATATCTATTAGAGAATGATTACACACAGAGTACACTTGTGTGATGGCTGGCACATCATGTTTGATATTAAAATTAACAGTATCGAATAAAGGATTTGCAGGCCTGTTAAAATATTGTGCAATGCTTGAAAGCGTGAAAATCGATTGTGCCAAATTTCCTTTGATCTATGGTCGGCCGGCGCCGAATTTTGTTATTATATCAATCTTTTTTTATAAATCATATTCAACGATCTTATCCGCTGATTAATGGGACGATTTGAGATATAGAAAAAAAATGGTAAAATGAGTGACGATACGGACCGTTTTGATATGTAATTTACCTATTTGAATGTGAGGTGAAATATGCCTTTTTTGTGTTGGCGCGACCTCTGACCCCATGAAATTGATCAATACAAAAAAGTTGAACCCACCACACAAGGTTATTTTTTTTTCATTTATCAATATATACACTTCTTACTTTCTAATTATTTTTTTTTGCATTTCGCACAAGGTGTCATAAACGAAATTGTAAATTATAGGCGAGGAAAAAAATAGATTGTGCCGACTTTCGATAGTGATATGTTTTTTTTGGACTGTCCCATGCTTCTGTGTGTCCAAATCGTACAAATTGATTCCTATACAAACACGTGTAAAATGTAAACTAATGAAGGCGATTGAGAAAGTGGTTAATTATAAAGCCGTAATCTTACGACATAATAACGCCTGATTAATACGATACAAATTCGCAGAGAATAGGTGTTATTTCGATAATAATATATTATGTTGCACACACCTGACGTATGATTTATGCAATGCCGAATTTGGTATTATTTTTTTAACGTCTTAATTAATGACAATTTTCAAACAGTCCGTGGTGGGAGTGGGTTTTATAATAATTACATAATAAATCCAATTCGACTTTACATATATTAATATTGTATGACAATAAAATATTAATATATTCAAATCTAATTGGATGATTCGATTTAATCCTTGGCGGAAAAATATTACCCAATTGTTTATGCAGATATATTAATTAATTTTAATTAGTTCGCAACCTTTTTTCTACATACACCAGTGGCGGATTTAGCCCTTTAGAGGCCCCAGGCGTAATTCAATTTTGAGGCCCTGCCACGTTTTTTCTCCAATTTTTTGGATACATAATTAATTTTTCATCATTTTATGAAAAAGAAACAAAGAAAAACAAAACTAAACATTTTATCGATGTTACAAATATTTATTATTTTTAGAAAAATTCATGGGCCCCTTGTAGGGCTGTATGCCGAGGGCATCGATGTCTTGCATAGTTTTGCCTTAAGGGTAACAGTCAGTGCATATGGTTTGAAATATGACCGTTAAATAAATAACACCTTAGCTGGCGTTATTTATTTGTGCATTCAATTTAGGGAATACTGCTATTATTTTTGCTATGAAAAAAAATCGATTTGAGAGCTAAGCTAAGCTAAACGCCAAAGGGGAAATCCGCCACTGATATAGACCCTTATTTACTAAATATTTTTCTTCGTAGACCACCTTACATTTTTTCTCCAATCTACAGTAGTGATTCCCATACGGCAGCTCCCGATTTTTTACATGTATTCGTTATAAATTATCAAATCACAAAAACATTTTTTAACGGAAATAGTAATAAAGTCTTAGGTGGTAAATAAAATTGAAAAATTAATCGTCTACCCTCAATAGACACCTGAAACACTATATACCCTTTTTAAAATTTTATAGACCCCAAAGGGTACACTAGGACCGTGTTGGAAATCTAGTTGGAAAACTAGATAGATGACAATCAAACCAAAATAAATTTCCTATAGAAATATTTCGGTCAAATTAATTAGCAATTAAAATACTAATACGACATTAAATTACACACTGATAGATTCCTAGAGATAAGCTTTTTAGGGAATAATCACGAAATATATCAGAAAAATAATGACATCCAAAATTAGACACGTTTATAAAGTAAGCCAGTAATAAGGGTCAATTATTAGATTAATTATTTTTTATATTATTAATAAAATAACATATTTTATTACATGAACCGACTTTTGCTGAAGCACCATATACCCTTGTTATACTTTCATAGACCCCCAGGGGGTTTACTTGAACCTCATTGGAAAACTTAAGATCTAGAGCAATATATTTTCAGTTAATTTTAAATCAACTGCAATTTAAATAATAAAATACATCAAAACATACAAATTCTATTTTTTTCACTTAACCCATATAATAAAATATAACCTTTTTTATAAGTATTTTTTTAATCAAATGCATCTAATTAGGTTAATCGGAGTATTTATACCTATGGTTTATTAATATAATGTATGCGTTTATATATATTTATAAATTAACTAAAGGAGTTTTTAAGTAATTTCTTAAATGAAAAGTCAAGGAAACAATATCAAAATGTCACAAAAAGAATAGTAAATGATTTTACAAGCATTTATATTGAATATTTCCTTATTAAAATATATATTCGTGAAAATTATAATGGAAATGGTTAATTCTGGAGCCTTCCAAAAGTTGGTGAGTCTAGAAAAAATTAGGGATTGATCCAGGTCAATGGGGCGAGTATTTTAAGTAAACAATCATCTCTTTCTGGACGGCATAGGGAGCTTTGAGCTAAAGATTAAAATGTTCTTACCGAATTAAATTATCATCTTTCAATCAAACATCAAAATTATCTAGTTGTGGGTTGTTAGCTTTATTTAAAACATTACAATTTCTGCGGATTCTTTTCATAAATTAAATTTATTAATCAAGCATTAACAATTTAAATTAATTCCCGCTAATATTATTATTTGTTTAAACATTAATGAAGAGCTTTTTGTTTAAATTCTGATTGTAATATGGTCTTTTCTCTTATGTCGATGAACTGTTCTTGAGCTGTAATCGAAAGATGTTTTATTTTTACATCTTCAGCAAATGAATTCATGGCCCATTAAAACTATGTCTTTATTTCCATTACATTACATTCCAAAATTCTGTCCTTTAATTTGTTCTGCTTTTACTTTATTTTCTGAAGCAAAATCACGTAATGATAGAAACATTTCTAAGGATCCTTTTTCTAAATTCTCCCTCCACACCACCCTTTTGTTTCTAAATGCCGTTACTTTTTCAGCCATTGTTAAAATGACACATTTGCCTTGAAGTGATGAATTCAACATGTTCATTGTCCAAAAGGAAAATGGGTAATTCATCCTTCAATATAACAACTCTTTGTAGGACTTGTAGAACTACGCTGACAACATCTTGAAGTACACGATGTATTTCTGGCTCCAATTTCTCTGAAGCAATACCTTGCCGATGGATGATACAGTATATGATTTTCGTGTAAAGTGGTATTTCAATTAACTTTGCTTTAAATCATTTTTTCTTCCTGTTAAAGCAGCTGACCCATCACTGGTTATACATAAATAATTTTTCCATGAAGTTTTTTGTGACAAAAAAATCATTTACTGTTGAAAAAATATCCTTTCCTGAACATCTTTCTTTTAGTGGCTTAAAAAAGTAGTTTCTCACGTATAAACACCATTAATGAGAGGACATAGAGTATCTTGAAGAGACATGTGGCGTACCCCCTAGAATTTGCTGCGTATTCCTCGTGGTACGCGTACCCATCTTTGAAGACCACTGAGTCTATTAGATAAAACGGTGGAAGCTTTATTTAAATTAAATCTACCAGAAAATCAGATGTTACTAATTGTACTATTACTTTTATCTAATATATATAACATAAAAACAGATTATAATTTATTTTCGATAAGTTTGAATTAATTTTATATTATTTTATAAAATAAGTAGTTTTTTTTGCAATAAATAAATATATCGATGATTTGTTTTCGCATTTTTTCGAATTGAATTCAGCGTAACTCGAATATGAAAGGCGAATGAAAGTCAAAAATAAGTGTTTTACACGCTGCGCTTTGTTTGACATTTAACATCACGTCCATTGACGTTCTGCGTCCGCGCAAAAAAGCCGGATGTCTACGGAGGCCCTTTTGCAGATTCCGGGAGGCAGCCGCGTTGACAAGCAGCAGACAAGCCAACGCCAAAACTGTACCGGCCAGTCACCAAATCTGCTTTTTAACATCCAAAATAAATGTCACTGACCACCAAAAAAAAACAACCGCATCACACTCGAAGCTATGATTTACGGCGCGATCGAGCTATACGAGCCAATAAAAGAAAGAAGATGAATGATATCTTTAAATATTTTTGACTAAAATTGAAACAGACAAGACCAACCTTTTTATAAAAGAACACGTTGCAAAAAAACTGGTTTTGTCAATAAAAAAATGTCCGTTTCGTATATTAATATTAAATAAATGATATTTAAACGTTTTTTTTATCGTTGCGTACAAACGAGAGTGGTTTGCGGAATATCTGAAGTATTCCCGTCGAGGCTAATGGGTGGACAGATTCATGTCGGACGATTTGTACGTTTCGCGACATTTATCGGAAAAACGCACTGGAAAACCGGCCATTGTTCATCGTCTGCACTCGGGATCGATGCAAAAAGTAGGGCCGACCAGATTCTTACTTCGGCGAACTGTGATTTATGCTTTTCATCAACAGGAATTCGATACAGTGCAAGAAGCAGCCAAGATTTTGCAACTGGATGATTCGACGCAATTTAGAATTAAATGCGACATGAATTCAAACACGGTATTTGGAGATAATTGAAGGAGTTTACAAGAAAAAGCCACATTCCGCTATATATATCCTTGATTTGTGTGGTAGACTGATTCCATGAAGTATCGTGTACAGGGCCGTGCTGTGGATTTTCTCGGTATGAGGCAAGACTTTGAAATGCCTCCCCCTCCCTTTTTTTTTTTAATTTTAATACATTTTTATATCACAATAAAATAAAATAGATTGCGACTATTTTTAATTCAAAAATATTTATAATAATATAAACTACCTTAAACAACCGTGTTGATCACCGAAAGTTTTGAACCGTGTTGATCACCGAAAGTCACCGTCAACCGAAAGTTTTGAATTTTCTCGAATAATTACAAAAAAATAATAAAAAACACAATATTTGTTTCTGCAGCCACGTGTGTAATGTTTTTCCTCGCTGGCATCCGGTACCATGTGTTAAGTGCTAGTGAAACGTACTAGTACTTATGAAGCATATTATGAATAACTATTTTTATTTCTAAAATATTAATGAAGATTTCACCGATATCTGAAATCTTGAAATGCTTGGGGTATATTGTTAACTATAAATAAGCCCCCTTATATAAAAAAAAGAATTAGGTATTCCTTCTCTTCTTTCTACTTTTTGATTATCCCGACATTACAGATTTTTTTTTTTAAAAAAAATCAGGGTTTCCACGAGTTCAATTATTAAACTTGTGGTTTTAACATAATAATAAACAAGGATGATTTGTAACTAAAATTGCTGTAAAAAGTAATAATTTTCTAACCCGATTCACTGCAAAAATATTATATATCTGATTTAGAAGATTTTTATTTAAGATTTTTATTTCTTTAATTGATATAAAACCGTTTCCTTATTGAATTCGAGGGGATAAAAGTGCGTGATGATTAAGCGTTAATATATTATTCGCGTTAACTGATCCGTCACGGCGGGTAGAAACCAACGGCTCTGGCCGATGGGGTCTATTTTGTATGAAATTCATGTATGAAAATATACCCCAAACATTTCAAGTCAAGAATTGATAAATTATAGAATAAAGTAAGTTAGTTAAGCTAGTAAAAAATAAAAAAAGTAGTTATTCATTATATATTTTTTTATATATGACGCGACGATGTTCCGCCGCGACTGAGACACGCTCCCGGCTCGTCTTGCACAGCACCATATTTTTTCTCGCTCGTATTCGATACGGAGCGATAAAAAACCTCGTGTCCGTGCTAATGGAGACTCATATTGTTGTTATTTTTATTTTTTTTTCACAATTGCGGACAATAAAGGTCAATGATTATTTATATATTTGTATATATTCTTTAGACTTTTTTCGACAAATACAAAAAGTACTACATATCGCAAGATATGTAGTATTTATATTAAAAGAGTTATTCCAGAAAACTTGGCGTCCCAAATAGACCCCATCGGCACGGCTAGGTTTAATTATTGAATGATTCAAATTGCATTACTGTCTCTACAGCGGTTCTTTCGGTCCTAGCCGGCATTCTGCCACTCGACTTGGAACTCCAGATCCGGGATACAGGCTGGTTGATCCCTCGTGGCTATCGAGCACGTCTTGGGGTTCAGAACATTCTCCCGACCGACGTCAAAGCTTTGGAACAAGCCCCACTCAAGAAGAGACTTATAGTATTGCGTTAAAGATATGGCAATCCCGTTGGTCTGCTGAGAGTACGGGCAGAACTGGTTTCCGGTTCTTCTCCAATGTACTAGCTCGAGCTAAGCTGCATTGGTTTGTTCCTGACCATTACGTGTCCCTGTTTATCACGGGACATGGCTCCTTTAACGCCAATCTTCATCATCTGGGTCTCAGGGATGACCCGGCTTGCGAGTTTTGTGACTCCAATGAACAATCATCGGAATACATTATTTGGGAATGTCCGGAGTTTTCCTATGAAAGAGAGACTATGCTCAATGTAGTGGGGCGGTCCTCTGACCCCGTCTGTCATCAGGACCTTGTCTCCTCCGTGCCTGCTTACAGGGCTTTTGTGATTTACGCCGGCCAGGTTGGAGCGAGATTTTCCTCCCTTAGAATAGTACCCTTGCCTTTTTAGGTGTAGGTCGCCTGTATATCCAAAGAGTATTTAGATGCGATGATTGCCACGATGGCTCGTCAGAGTTAGTCTAAATTTAGACTCACCGTAGGGCGAACCCTTCAGGAAAATCTCAGCCATATATTGGTGTCACCTGTCGCTTATTTGCCTCAAGGCACCGCACGGCTCTGCATATGAGATATAAAGATACAAATGTTAGAACTCTCCGAAATCCTTAACAGTAATTTCTAACATTATTTAATATGCAAATCAATAGAAGTGAGAATTAGTTAAATTAGCGCTGTGTCCTATTGTCTGTCAAGCGTCGCATCGAGAGTGTTGTTTGATTTTCATTATAACGATGTTGATAGAGTGAATTCTTCATCTTTTTAGAGTTCCCGCTCACAATGTGTTCCTTTGAGCGTCTGACTGCTTAAAAGTATAAATATGCATTCTCAGTATTTTGGAAAGTTCAATATTGAATTTTTAAATTAGTGCAGAGCCGGCCATAACGAGGAGTGACCACTTACTTAGTTGAGACAATTGGATCTTTTGAATGGGCCGGGCCAAACAAAGCCACTATTGAAGAATACACACAAAGAAATAATGAGTTCATTGACTGTTTTCATATGACCAGTGAAATGAGGCAATGGTGATAATGAGAGGTCAACACATCCACACTAAATGAATGCATATTTGTCAAAATCTCCGACCGGTGACACAGATGAAAGAGATCCTTTTAAAGCAAAACACGTTAAACGATTTCGCGGTCAGACATTGAAACCATATAATCCAGATTTTTGTGGATGAGCACTCTGAAAATGCACCATTGTCGACATTAATGGACCGCATTCGTGTTGCCGGAGACTGCTACCTGCCGGAATCTTTTACAAATATTTAACTCAATCCATCACCCAAGTTATGTATAAAAAATAGAAAAAAACGAAAAATGTAGTAATATCACATATTTTTTTAAATATTTCTTCTTCCTGATCCTTGCCTAATGTTTGTGTAAGAGCAACCTTGACGAGTTTCAACAATTCTTCATTGATATGACATATTTTAATAAAAAAATTTAACACAATTCTCTTTAGGGCGTGACTTTATTTTTTGATTAGCCTTTCAGATTTTATTTAACCCTTGTCTAATTGCCGCTTTTATGTTTACGATTTAAACTGCAAATGAGGAAATAAATTATATATCGTTAAGATGTCTATGTTCTTCGAAACCATAGGTTCCCAAACTATTACCGTTACAAACTGCAGCTCGTTTAAAATTGTTTTTTTTTAAACAGTAATTTTTTTAATGTTTTATTGAAGGATGATAATTTAACAGATAAAAACAATCCAAATAGTCAGAATATTTAATTGTAAGTCCTAAAATCAACAATGTCGGCTAGAAAAACAAGTCGCGCAGCGAGAAAACCTTTATGTTTGACTGAAAACTGAAAGTTTTGTCCAAGAAAAATAATTGAAAGCGCGTAAGGCTCCTCTTTCGTGCCCATACCGCGGGGACCCAAGCCGTCTTGGTATACGGTTGTTGTTGTAAAGAGTCCCCCCCTCTTTTGGCCATTGCTGACATTGGACATACATCTTCTACCTTTTTGGTATCGGATTTTACCCTCTCGATTGTGTCCAGGCAAGTAGGAGGAGTTTGTCTCGGTATTCGTTTATTCTCTTCTCTAAGGCGTTATTTGCTTATAACGA
>JAGXCT010031181.1:0-14116 GCA_022495035.1 Philopotamus ludificatus
CTTTATTATGAATCCTACATGTGACAAACATTTTGTATTTGTCTAAAAAAGTCTAATGTATAAATATTACAAACAATCTATTGTCTGCTATTGCGAAAAAAATAAAAACAACAATATTCGTTTCTGTTACCACGGGCGCGGTGTTTTTTCCCGCTCGCATCCGGTACGATGTGCAGAATTCGAGTGAAACCGTGCGATTGACATGTGCTTGATGCACTTGATTGGCAGTCGGCGGTAAGTGCTTAGTCTGCGGCGGGACACATTGATTAGTTAAAAAATATCGACCAAATTACGAACTTTATATAATGAATAACTATTTTCATTCCAAGATATGCATTAAGAATTCATCAATATCTCGTGTCGAGTACGAGTGATACGTACGAGTGACACGTGTTACGAGAGCTCAGTCTATGGCGAGACATCGTCAAGTGCGCTTATCATTTACGCGTCATATTGATTCGTTAAAAAATCCAAAACATCGATCAAATTATAAAGCATATGTGTAACTATTATTATTCTAAAAATAATCAATTTTAAAAAAGGCATGATTTAATATTTTGACTTAAAATGCTAGGGGTCTATCTTCCATTATAAATAAGCCCCCTTCGGACGACGCGCCGTGACGGATTGGTTAATATTTAGTCTCTAAAACATTAGTTTGGAAAAGGGGCATTAAATAGTAGATAAAACCCGTTATTAAAGTCGTTCCAATGCTGAAAAAGAATAACATTCTTCGATAGCATTTTTAATCATTTTTGTCTTGAGATTTTAATAAGCGTCTGAAATATGGTAAAATAAAACCTGTGCTATTTTAGTAAGTTATAATACATAAATGATAAAGAATTTTGTTTCGTTTTGTGAATTTTGATCGACATATAATAGTAATATATGTATAAGGAATATATATAACACGAGAGTGTAAATTTAGTTATACGTATTTTTGTGTTAATCCCGTAAAAATTAACGGATACATTTTCATAAAAAAATAAATAAACAAAAATCGCGATCGATACGTGTCAGCGACATCACTTGACCAATTATTATAAATAATTTTTAGTGTTAATTTTCATCGTTAGATGTCACTGATGCAAAATTAAATATTGATTTCGCACTTAAAAAATCTTTATTTTATTTTAAATATCAAAAAAAATGGGACCCATACATTTCGACTCGAAGTCTTTATTTACATTGATTTGCATATCCTTTTTTATACTTATTTTGAAACTGTCCGTGTGCGAGATGCAGAACGCGCCGATCTTATTATTCCTCTTGCGTACGTGAGATTTATGCAACTGGATGATAAATTATTGCACACTGCATAAATTTTTCACAACTTTCGTATATTAAATGAGGCGGACAAATTATTTCCTCGAAGCAGTTGGCACCTGCTGCATAGCACTGCAACACTGTGCACCTTATAAATCGCAAATGCAAAAAATAAAGCTCAATATTGAATCGGTCCAAAAATTTATCACTCGCTGCATTGTACGTCACGTCGTCCAGCTCCGTGAGTTGTGATCGTCTAATTCCGCCTCTGCACCGGAGTAGCCGTGATCAAGAGTCCTGCCATACAAGACGAGACACATTCCTGGCCCATGCTGAGGTGTCCCATTTGTTATTCGGCCAGGGTTATCACCTGCATCCAAACCACTGGCCACCACGTCCATATCATACTTCATACAGCTCAGATGGCGTCTTAAATTACTGGCTGCTGTAAAATCGGGATGTACACGTACATTCGAGATTTGTATAAGAATAAAAATTATTATTCATTTAATAAAAAATATAGTGACAATAAAAATATGAAGATATTGTTTGAGTTTTCACTAAATTATAGTTAATAACAGTTTATTATTACGAACATAGGGTAAAATAAAATGAAAAAAATCTAAATGTTTAAAAAAAGTTAATTAAATTATGTTTTAATTATTTTTTTAATGAAGTTTTATTGTTTCATTAAAAATTTTACGTTTTTTTATGAAAATTCAGATAAAACCACAAGAACTTTTTCATCATAACCAGTGTCGTGGCTTGTAGGTAACGTCAAAAAATTCACCGAAATCTATGAATTCTGGATTTTTTTTATAACATGTAAGTGAGACTAACAAAAAAATCTTTTCTGAGGCATTATATGAATGAGTGGATTTTTTTCTTTAATGCCATTCATCTATTGTCAAATACAGCAAACTTCTCTATCGCCTCTTTTGCTATAGAACGGCGTATGCATAAGTCCCTCCTATAGTGCTTCTCTCTAAGACACCGTTTTCAGGGGCGTGCCAACAAGGTCCGGCGCCTATGTACCGAATTTTAATTGGGGTCCTCATAATCAACCCCCTCCCCCTCCTGACCATAGAGTTTCACACACGATTTTACAAGCAATGGCGATTTCTAAAGATTTATTTTGCTTAACTTACATAAAATCAATTTAAAATGAAGGATATGTTAAATTTTGCGACTAATGCAGCTGAATGCATTCAGAAACCATTACCATTGGGCTTAGTGCATAAAGAAACCATTACAGACTTATAATTTTGAAATTAACCTATCCGTCAAACGGCGTCGCCCGATGGGGTCTATTTACTATGGAAAATAGACCCCAAGAATTTCAAGTCAAGTTGAAATGAATTCTTCATCAATATCCTGACTTAAAATGCTAAAAAAATGGATTATTCTAAGAATTAAAATAGGTATTCATATGCTTCAAAATTTGGTAGATATTTTGAATTTTTCGCCCACACGACGATGTCCGTGCAGATTGAGGACACGCCGCCGGTAAACTGATCGCCAAATTCTCGCGACACTTGTCACTAGTATACTTTTCACTCGCACTTGGCATATTGTACCTGATGCGAGCGAGGAAAAACATCCCGCATGTGGTAATAGAAATAAATATTGTTGTTTTTATTTTTTTCGCAATTGCGGAAAATAAAAGTCAATGATTATTTTTAATATTTATTCTTTTTTTAGATAAATACAGTTTGAGGCACGGCTACGTCGAGAACTTTGTGCATTTAAATTCAAATTTAAGCATTTTTGAGACATTTTGAATGATACTAATGTGTGTAAAGATTCACTCAATAAATCTCATACTTTATACACTCATTTTATATCAGATTAACTGTAATAGCAGGTTTTAAAAATGTAAATATTGGCAGCGTTTCACTGATTTAGTTCACATTAAGTTCAATTCGATTTTTTAACCTTATACTTCAATATTTTCTCCCTTAGAACATAGCCAATTCGACAATTTCTGGTGAAGCCTCATCCAGCTGTCACCATCTGCATGATAAAATGTGTTATTTACATTACTGTAAACCATCAGGCTATCTCGTTTTAATACTACGAGCTTAAAGAACTTAGTAATTGTCGCCAATATAATAAATGGTCCATGTTTTTGATGGCGTTCAGTCTTCCTTCTTCATTTATTATCCTGTTTTCCACTGCTTATATCACTATGATGCTTTTATGGTTTCATGTAAGTATCAGAATAACTTCTAAAACAATATTCCAAACCGCTTCTTTGTTATGTTAATGGGGTTGCATAGTAAATTCCGTCATCGCAAATATTAAACTACTACAAATTAGGCTCAAGACACTAAATTTGATTTTTCATTGAATCTCGTTTTCTTTGTCCGATAAAAATCTCATTAAAATCCCTGGCAAAGTAATGATTTCTGCATAATTGATGGAGCCCATAACGGCCCCCATGACGGTCCAGCAACGGTTACTTATACCGAGTCGGAGATGAGCTCTCGTCTACCGTATTTATCGGCGCGCACACGCCCGGTATCGCGTTCGTATTAAAGGACTGATTTGTTGCCCGGTCGGCGTATTAACCGGCGTCCGCTCAATAACTTTAGACGCATAAATAAAATACTTTACGTGAATAATAAGTACAAAGTGGAATTGTAATAAAAAGCAGGCGACGTCCCCGCAAAGACAACCATTAAGTCTCATAAAATATTTGAAATATCACGTATCATTATGACGATATTTATACGGGAAAAATAAAAAAAGGACACGTACAAATGTCGTACAACTCTAAGAATCATCCCACGGCCCCACGGACACGGACGCAACGCACTAAATATAATATTTGACCCTTCGGATCCCACTTTATGATGCAATAAAACGTCCAAATTATGTCAATGCCGCATCACGAATCTCCGTCTTAAATCTTCGGCGCCGAGAACGCGGCAAAGTAACGCAAGCGAAACGGATTAAAAGGCAGGTTTTCAATATTATTTATAATCCATTCATTTTTAAAAATAGGTTTTAGTATACCTTATACAGACTCGGTAATTTAAAACAAAAGTAACACCATTTTTTTAATAATTAAAAGCTAAACACCCAATATCATTTAAATCATAGGTATCCAAACATGTATGTGCCGTAGACCCTTTATTTTTTTTTTATAGATTCCCTTGCCTGTCTAATATTAAATTGTTATTAAACAGCTGACTGCTGCTCAATTTAATAGGGTATATTGTAGAGTGGAACATTGTATCAAAAGAAAAACATGTATAATTTTTATTCATTATTAAAAAAAAATATATTATTTAAAATGACTCAAATCAGAACCTAGTAAAATTCTAATATAAAATGAATATACAAATAATGCTAATAATAAAAGGAATGAACGTAATTCTCCAATACCATTCAACATCAACATTTGGATTTAAATTAGTGAAATCTCCACGTTCAATGATTTAAAATCAATTTATTTTTTTCGTAAAAAGATTAATAACAGCGCTAAAACCCCTTTCCTTGAGGTATGAAGACAGAAAAGCTGTTTTTTGCGATAGCCCATAATGCAATTTAAGCAAGAGGAGTATCTTTCTGAGGCCAGAACTATTGATAGCCCTGTCTAAACTGTATCTTAATTTCCTCGTTTACCTCATATCTAGCATAAATGGGTTCTAATCACTCGAAACATTTATATCTCAAAAACTCTATTTTTTTCTCTTTGGCGTAGATTCCTTGCAAGATCAAATCAATCTCTGGGGGTTATATAGATTACTTTGGAAATCATTGGATTGGTCAAATGGACAGAAACAAGAAAACTTCTTGGTGATTATTGGGCAGAAAGGAGTTATTAGATAATGGCTTCTATAATACTAACTAACTTCTTCTCCAAATGAGAAGATATTTAAAAGAGACGATATTAAACTTGCTTTTACTTGATGTAAAAAGTTTTTTTTTAATTCTATCAAGTAAAATATAACCAAGAGAGAAAGTGTATAGGGATGCAAGTGAAGAAGTAGAAATAGTATCAATTATATTAGTCAGCAATACATCACTGACTTTTGTGGACACTATAATGGAGTACATGGGAATTTAAATATAATATTTCTTAGAAAAATTCCAAATGAAACACATAAATGGGTAAAGATTCTTTTACCTAACCAAAAATGCTAACAGAAAACACTACATGTTAAAATATATTTAGTTTATTCCTGAATTGAACATGTAATTGCTTTTTAAAACAAAACGATTATCCGTATTACCCTTCCTCAGCCCGGATAATGGGAACTGAATAAAATAGTAGTTAAATAAAAAATGCTTTATATTTTTATCAAATACCTCAACATTATTAACCCTTTCCAATAGGAGCCAGACATAATGAGAGTAATTCATAGATATATGAGTTACTCATAGAGAGTAACTCACCAAGAGTGGACAGAGTAGAAAGGGTTGAGATATCTTCACATTATTATTTTATTACAAAATGGATTAAACATATCGAGGATGGAAATCAATGTTGGTACTAAAAAAAAGGATACCACGGTCAAATTTTTAGGATTTTTCCAATAACTATACGATAAATGTTCAAATTACGGTTGCACTTTATTTCGGTTCTAATATTAACATTTTAAATAGTTTTTTAACTACACTGTAAATTTTAATTTTTCGAGATACTTAATTACAAATTTCTTTTTTTAATCATTTTCAATATTTAGGCTTATAATCAAATATCTCATTACATTGCATTCAAATTTAAATTCTTAGAGAAGCATGGAGACAACACTCACCCTCATCAATAGGTTTGAAGGTTCACATCAACCTAAATGTAATTATACATTCCTAGAAAAAAAAGAAATTGTAATAATCATTAATTTTCTAAAATTGTTTAATAAAATGGCATTATTTCAAATCCTCATCGATTATAAATAATCAAAAAAAGGAATATGATAATGAATAGTTTTGGAACATTTGCGTCAAGTATATTTTTAACAATTAAAATTGACTCCATGCTATTAAAGGGCTAATTCATAAATTTACAAACGCTACCCTCCCCTATAACAACGCTGCAGTAAACTCAGGTGGCAATGTGAGTTCATGAGAAGTAAAAATATCATTAGACTAACAGCCCGTATAAATTACAGCAATAGATTCACTCACAATTCTTCATTAATTTAAATTTTGAAGACAAAATAATCGAAAACTACATATACATACTATGAAAGGATGACTCCCGAGTCATTTTGATAACGTTTGAATTCTACTCTATTTCATTTTAAAATCTAATAACTCTAACACGAATCATTTTTCGAATGAATTATTTTAACAGTTGTATTTTGCTTTGTAATAATCATAATGGTCGTTTAATTATCACAAACTTTATTAAGAATTTCTATATTTGTGTTGTGTTTTCTTTGATTCGATAAAGTAGCATTAGTCCTGCCTTTAGTTGCAGCAATATTGTCTTGACCCGATTGCGAGGAGAGTGCACTCGGGGCCGGTTGCATGTGTGTGACGTGTTTATACGTGACGTGTGCACTGCGGCAGTGATGCCCGGCAGCTGATCCTCGCAGGTCCTGCAGGAGCTCCAGGACATTACACCATCCATAAGTAATACGGAATGGGCCGATATAAGGCGATATACGAGCCGGGCATGTCACACTGCAACTGCACGTTTTGTTACCGCCAGACGACGCTGTGTGTGAAATATTTATATGCACCTATAGACGGCACCGACGGGAATTCGCTATGTACTCGCTTTTAATTGAAGTCACCCCGAACAAAAAAGAAGAATCGGTCAAATAACAAAAGCTATATCTTTCGAAGTATTACTCGGAGCAACAAAGTGATTGAGAACAAACAGCGGCCAGCCGTTGGACGCTAACTCTTGTTATATAACATTTCTTCAAAAAGAAGAAAGGGAGACATCAAAATAGTTTGACATACTCGTGCTGATGGTTTCAAAACTCTCTTCATATAATATTTGGCTTGAGAAAATAATTCGATTCCGATTCAAATTCACAATATTAACATATCTCACTCATATTGTAAACGTGTATATATTTTACTATTATTTGATTAGCTTTATCTACATATGTATATACATAATTTGACATGACTCTGCAAATACGTTTCTTCTGCGAATATAGCGCAAAAACATAACGTAGATTATCGTCTTTATTAATAATAATTTATAGCCATTTGTAGCAAAGTGTGGAAGGAAGTATTGGAGATGTGGGCGAGGTGTACAGTTGGAGGATGCTGTCGTTCATTTCAGCTGTGATCGTGCCAAGTTTGGAAACGACGGATAGTGGACATTTATATCCAGTGGCGTAGATAATAAATCAATTAAACACTAATGTATTTAAATAATATCGATTGATTCGTACTGGAATCTATGCATCTTTATTGAATTGATGTGTGAGATGTTTAATTATTTTTTGTTAATATGCGAATCACGCGCAGCCACTGTCGTTTCCAGCAACAACATGTTTCAATAACAAACATCCACGGCGATCCAAAGCCTTCATATTACTCGAGAGCAAAACTATAAGACTTACTAGACTATGTTTTGTTTTTACCCTGTTTCTTCACATTGTCTCTTCATCCCCCCGTGAAACTATCTCCCATCCCCATGACGCCCCCACCTCACACCATACAATGGACAATATTTTCTTTATTAGAGCACATCCAGAGGCCTGAATTATTTTCATCATACTCGTATTGCAATATAAGATCAAATCTTGTATAACGTTATTTTAGAACGAATTTCATATCCAGAAGGAATATACGCTGTATAAAACGATGACAGCGAGTGCATAGGAGCTGAGTCCTTCAAAATCCAATATTTATGTGTTGTCCTGCAGCCAGCAAACTCATGGCTGACGCAGCTGGAGTGGTGATGAGGAGCAGACGCTCGCTGACCGGAATCGATTGGTCCACTCGAATTCTCCGACTTCAATGCCAAATGCATCGCCGTCGAATTTTATATATTTTTCTTCGGAGAAAATCTTTTATTTAACCAAAAAATATATATTTATATAATTTCCAGCTATACTACGCCACTTTTCGCTTGTTTGTGTGTACATGAGGACTTTTTAAATTTTGACATTTTCACGATTAGTTTCCTGGTGCACAAAATATGAGCAATAAGTTGAAAAAAATGCGGTATTGTCCCCGTTCCGGTTTCGTGTTCCGGCGCAAGTTGGCTCGTTGCTAAAGTTTACGTCAGAACTGTGTGTCACAAGTGGCGTTAATTGGCGAAAAACGCTTTGATTCGTTGTCTCAGTTTGGACAAGACCAAAAAAAAACCGGCGTCCAAAGTTGGATCGAGGAAAACTCCTGTTACTAATTTGGCGCAATTATGTATGTCAGGGGACGAGCTCGGCGGTAGAGCTTGATGAACAATTCAAAATTACTGGATATTCATCTGTGTCTTATGTGGATGAATAATTGTCAAATAATATATATTTAACATATTGTATATATATTTAAAGTATCTTAAAGTATTACTATGTATATAATCGAATGTTAATTTAATTGTAAAGATTCTGTATTTTGTGGAATAAATTATTACATGTTAAATTATATATGCTATTTTAAATTTACCATGCAGTTCAGACATAGACAATCGAGATACCAAACAGACCAAAGTCAGATACTTTCGAGCCCACGGATGGCCAAAAAAGAATATAAATAAGAATTATAATTGTCCGCAAGCCGCATTCCAAGGACTCTCCTGAGTGTGCAACCAAAATCATTTGGTAGGCCAAATAAAATATTGAAAATCTTTGTTGAGTTACATATTTACTATTTTATAATATGATGATTTTTTTATATTTAAAATAAACAAACAAATTACGATCTAAATTACTTTGTAAAATTGTTAGAACATTAGTTTTTTTATCATTTGATAATTTTTAAATATTGACTAGTAATTAGGACGTCGCTCATTACAGTTTATATAATATTTCATTTTTAAATAAACGATTCGCAGCGATATATGGTGCCAAATGCACATTGCCACTTTGAAAAAATGTTTTTGAAAAAAATCATGTTCGATTTGGCTTTCATCTCAATGCTTGATTGTAAATTTAAAAGCTCAATTTGTAAATTTGGAAGCGCAGATTCGATTTTTATATCAAATGATGTTAAAAAATTTGGGAAATTATTCTCAAGCTCTTGCATCTATGACAATCTATCATCGAATGCTTTAATTAATTGTGAGACTTTATTATCAACTTTTGATAAATCTTTATTTTTACTACTAATGTCATTTAGTTATAAAATTTAGTTTAATTATATAGTTATTTATTAGTTTAATTATACAGTTATTACACAATTTAGTGTAGTTCTTTATGTTCAGACACGTAATGTAAATAGTCGAGGATAACCTAAAAGTACCGATAGTGTCAGAAACGTTTACAAAAAGGGAAAAACTGAAAAACCCCCGACATGTTGGTCAGTCAAGATTTAATTAAAATCAAACTGAATCTAACGAGGAATGGATTGAGAATTTTCAATGAATACTCAATATATCTTGTGCTTGGTTTTAATTTTAACTAAATACTTATACTATTTACATTCAATTTCTTCATGTAGGATAGAAATCCCTTTCAATATAAGAAATATTTAAATAATTGTACTCTCTTTTATTATATTAAAGCAGAACTTTTAAATTTGTTATTTCGTCATAAAAACCGTGAAAACCTCAATTTTTATATTATTATATTTTCAAATATTTTCTACGTTTTTTTTAAATTTTTTAATCACTTTTGCCAAGACCAAACAAAACTTTAAAAAAAATCTCGAAAAGTTAAGTCGAAAGTGACAAAGTCAACGATTTAAATTTTGATAGAGATAAGTAGCTTTGCCCAAAATTGAAAATATAAACTCAGACACCGATAAATCTTCGTATGTATACCATCTCATTAAGCATAAAGAGAAAAAAACAAAAAAACTATACCAAATAACGTGGACATGTTTAAGTATTATTATAATAAAAACAAACCCCCAATACTGCCATGGCTGAAAAATCACAGGAGTCACCAATAATATATATAATATAAAATACTCCAGAATATTTGTAATGAATATATTGTAGAATTGCTTATATTGAGTTAAAAATTAGCAACCACAAAAAAATATACGTACTGCATACCTTTTATGTCTTTGATTATTTTTGGTATGAATTTGACTTAAGTTCACGATGGTGGATTGTTCTCTCGTCGTAGGTCCAGAACTGACTTTATATAATAATACTATTTGTTTCGATTACTTTAAAGTGATTAATAAAAAGAATACAAAGCATATCTAAAATATTCTCACGGAACACCAGTTTATAGCGGCAAACCGGTTGAAAAACACTGGCTTAAAGGGAGAGAATGTTTAGTTGTGTAAATAAGAGAATGTGATTTTTTGCAATATGAAAGAGTAGTTGGATAACACTTGTTTTACTTTATTTCCGATACTGATGTTTTATCATTTTTTTTTTATGGTTTATAAATTTTCAACGCATTCTTCTCTCCTGTAATTTATTATTGAAAGCTATAAATTGGAAGTCGATGATCGCGCAGGAGTTGCATAGTGTTTTCTTGCAACGTTCAAGGTAAACAATTCAGCTTTCTTTCTAACGATCAATTCTTCGCCATGTTTATGATCGCTTTCTGATGACGAGACGATTCTCGTCAAAGTTGACGGAGCCGCCCGAGGGGGCGATGGGGAAGTCCGCACGGACCCCTAAGGGTGCTGGCCACTAAATCAAGTGTGCAGGCCTCCTGTATACTCTCAAATTTATGTCCCCATAAAATTACAAAGCCAACAAAGTGAGGGGCGCTTTTATCAAGGAGGGATCCGTCTAGGACGGACACAAGGCGAACAGCGCCAAAATGAAAACCAAATATAATTAAATCCCATTAACGGCCGCCATTACGCGGTCACGACACTCTTCGGATATCAAACTGTTATTGATACAATATCAAAGCTAATATTGTGCCGTACCAGATCAAACAAGCCATTCTATGGCTATCTGTTTTACGAGTGCGCATCGCCTCTGTTTAAATATGTCGTCATAAAATCGCACAGATCTGAAGATAAGGCGCGGATTAACAGATTCATACTGTTGAATTAAATTGTTCTACGCTAGGATATGTTTGCGATTCGATATGTAAATCTCACTAATAAACCATAGTAAAAAAATATTATTCTTATTTTATAATCTCGCCTAACAATTATTACATATCAAACAAAGTTTGATAAAAAGTACTCGAATACAGTTTAAAATGTAAATACACATAAAAATAATATCCGTTTGGATATGTAATAGATTTTTTATTAGCTGATCCGTCACGGTGCCTTAAAACCAACCGCGTCGTCCAAAAGGGCTATATTTACTATGGACGATAGACTTCTAGAATTTCAATTATTCATCAATAACTTGATTTCTTTAAAAAAAAAATATTCTAAGAATAAACATATATTCATGACTTCTCGCGGCGCGTATCACTAGTATACGTTTCACTCGCACATCGTACCTAATGCGAGCGAGAAAAAACATCGCGCCTGTTAATATTGTTTATTTAATATTTTTTCGCAATTGCTGGAAATTTAAGTAAACGATATAATTATCAATGGTAATTTATAATATTTATTTTTTACACTTTTAAAGACGATTATAAAAAGTTGGGCCATGTAAGATTTATATCAAAAGAGCTATTCGAGAAAAATCAAAAACTTAAGGTATCGAATAGACCTCCATCGACACGGCTAGGTTAAATATGATTTATGATGTCTAAATAATTTTAAAATTATTTTTATGCATTATGTTGCATTATTGATTAATGTCTACAATTTTCATAGCTCAAATGGTTTTATTATAAATGTTCTGTAATGTGATAGTATTTGTGATTGGCATCATTATTTAAAATTATAACTTAATTTGCATGGAATTTGTTGATACAGCTGAACGTGCATATTTTATGCAATATTTTCGTGCAATATGTATATAATTCAGCCGAGTGTATTGTCAAATTAAAAGATATTTAAATTAGTATGTACATATTTGGTATAGTGTAAATATTGTGCTGTAAATGTAGCAAATTATTTAAATAATACACTTACGTAATTGGTAGAATTATTTTTTTTGTGTATTTAAGGTTAATTGCGAATAATTTTATTGAAATAACTTTACGATCATCCTATACCGTAATTTTCAATTTGTCGATTAAACGCGGGATAATATTTTTTTTATTTACGTCGTCGCAAAAGATATTGCAAAAAAGTGTGGCGATATATTTTTTTCGCATGACACTTTAGAGGAAATGAAATTCAAAATTTTAATTTTCGTCTCTAGTTTGGAATGGCGACGTTTAATTTTCGTCTCATATTTTATTTTCCTTCGGTACCTAATAAATTTTCCACACAAGAAAATCTCCATACCCAGTCCCGAATGACGTGGCAGCAGCCAGCGGATCCGGACCGGAGATTTCCCGGCAATAATATATTTCGGTGATTAAAAATGGGCGATGAAAAAAAGGGCATAAGAACAAATATAATTTACCATAATTCTAAATTGTGACTGCCTGTGGTGTACATAAATCTTGGGGGTATGATAACAAAAAAGGCCATTTCACCGCCGCCTACCCCCCCCCCCTTCTGAACATTACCCTCCGCCCGTCGCAACCCACCCCCTCGCCCTACGTCGGCAGCCATCTTTAGCGGGGACGGCAATAATAAACACTCCTTTATTATCTAAATGGTGCCCCAAGCTAATTTTTTAATACATGTATGCAATTATTAAAAAAAAATGCATTATTATATTAAATCGTGTGATACGATCTATACGTAATATATGTAATATTATACATTTAATTCCATCATATGTGCTTTTATTGTGCCGTCAAAAATCACGGGCGGCCACTGAATTCGCACTAGCAAAACGTATAATTGAAAAGTGATTTACGCGGTGCGGCCTGTCAGAAATTTTATATGAATACTCATTTTTGCAGAAGCTATTATTTTCAATTATTATTATACAGATACGTATATTCGTCAGCTCTGATAATAACCGGCGATTCGAGCAATTTGTACATTAAAAAAAAAGATTTTCCGGACGTGTCGACTGCGAAAATTAAACGCATTCGACAGAAAAACTATCGACAAACGCAATAAATAATGCGTCTGAAACATATTGAATATAAAAATACGGGGTGGCTCAGCGCCCCTACCCCTGACCCTCCTCTCTCTTCCATACCTCGTCGTTCCCTTTGGTAATGAACGACATCAGCAGATCCCGGCCATTAATGTCACCCTGAAATTATAATCGTAATTTGTAGCCCATCTTTTTAATATCAAACATTGTACCATTATTATTAGTGAGGTAGAGCTGGGTACGCACTCCAAAGTAAATCATATCGGGACCCCGACCCCGCACACAAACACACCGGGGACTGTGCGGCCGTCCCGCTCGCCCTCGCGCCGGACACGGAGAGCCTCTCGCTCTCTCGGACAGGGGTGGTGCGCTATTTATCGGCGGAATTTCTGCAGATGATCCGTTAGTTCGAGCTGATACCAGTATCTAGTGTAATCTGAGGATATTTATGTAAATTTATATGACACCGGTTAGATTCGGGCAAGTGTGAATATGAGATCGATTGTTGTTTCCTAGATCAACGAAGCGATATGAATGATGTAGAAATTATTGTTTCTAGAAAATTTTATTTTATAAATTGATAAGACGAGCAAAAAATAATGTCATGGATAAGGCAACATGGAAGACTAATTACTTCACCAAGCTCATCAAACTTTTGGATGAGTAACCCAATCATCACCATCATCATCATTTGCCAGCCACAAGGCTCTCACTCGCTGAGGGCAT